>CAAKHB010007021.1:0-51663 GCA_901007665.1 Aeoliscus strigatus
GAGGGGAGACTCAAGAGGGAGGAGAGGGGAGGGGAGGAGGAAGGCAAAACCAGTGAGGAAGTTTGACGCTCCGACTGCTGCTCGTTTCCTCCGCTTCTCGTGTTTTGTTCTTCTCGTGTTTTGTTCTTCTCGTGTTTTGTTCTTCTCGTGTTTTGTTCTTCTCGTGTTTTGTTCTTCTCGTGTTTTGTTCTTCTCGTGTTTTGTTCTTCTCGTGTTTTGTTCTTCTCGTGTTTTGTTCTTCTCGTGTTTTGTTCTTCTCGTGACTTTCTCCCATTTTGATTCTACAGTGAGAACGGCTCCTGAGAAGAACGGGGAACGGCTGCATGATGAGGTGAGGAGACATCTAGAGGAGGAGACATCTAGAGGAGGAGACATCTAGAGGAGGAGACATCTAGAGGAGGAGACATCTAGAGGAGGAGACATCTTCAGTAACTCCTCATGGCAAAGAGGCAGCAGACAGTTAACAAGGCAAAGCAGCACCTGTTCTGATTCCATTTTGTTCACTCACTGAATAACTCCAGCGTTTTACATATTTGCTTTTGGCAACAAGCACACACACACACACACACACACACACACACACACACACACACACACACACACACACACACACACACACACACACACACACCCATTCAAATCTTATAGCTCATTACCTCGGGGTGGAGACTTCCTCTAAACGTTCTTGATTTCCTCATCTGTGGAGGGTGAGGCAGTTTCGAGGCAGAATATTTCTTTCCTTCCGTCTAGTTCTGTGTCATAGTACGTACAAGTGCTGTGACTAAACGTCTGACAGCGCCAACGTTACACATCCCACCCAGCCAGAGGAGACATTACCGCATCACCCCCACACCCTGTGCAGCAGGGAGGCCTCTGCCTGCTCAGAGCTGCCACGGTGCTGCTTGGTCCAAGTGAGGTCTACGCTGCCTCTTTGTCCGGTCCTCAAACCAGGTGTGGCGTTTGGGGCGTCAGTGGTCACACGGCGTCATCGGCTAATGTTATGGGAATGGGAGTCCATACTGGTGCAACTCCAAGAAATGGAATAGTTTATACATCTGTATCTGAAAATATGACCTTTTGTTAAAGTAAAAAACTTAAAAAAAACTTTTTAAACTGAAACTAAAACTAAACAGTGCAGACATGGATGTTTTTTCGTTAATGGCGTTACATCGGCGAAAGCACTAACAGGTCTGACTGATTCATGGAATCAGCCGGATGAATCGATGCTCTTTTGTCTTCTGCCCCAGAGTGTCTAGGATAAGAACCTACCTGTTGCTGGGATGTCTCAGTCTGTTGGTGATCCATCTCTTCAAAGAGTTTATCGAGCCAACGACCATAGATACGAGAGAGGAATACTATCAAACAAGTCCACCCCCCCAAAATGACTCCTATGTGTACTCCTGGCCAAGATGTCAAAGAAATGCATCTGCTGCAAACATCTCTGACTTCCAGAAGCTTCCGGGGCACATAAGGGACTATCTGTTCTACTGCCACTGCCGTCACTTCCCAGTGCTGCTGGATGTTCCCAACAAGTGCGGTGGAGCTGATAAATCAGGGGATGTCTTTCTTCTGCTGGTCGTTAAAAGTTCTCCCAGGAACTATGAACGGCGAGAAGTGCTCCGCAAAACCTGGGCGAAAGAGAGGTTGGAGAAGGGTGTGTGGATCAGAAGGATATTCATCTCAGGAACCTCGGATTCTGGCTTTACAAAAATGAGACTCAACAAATTACTTGAACTAGAACACCGTGAACACGGGGACATCCTTCAGTGGGACTTTAAGGACACTTTTTTCAACCTCACCTTGAAGCAGATGCTCTTCCTGGAATGGGCCGAGCGCAACTGTCCGAATGTTCGCTTCCATTTCAATGGTGATGACGATGTTTTTGCCAACACGGCCAGTATGGTTGAATATCTCCAAGACCTCGAGGACAACAATGGGAACAAACACCTTTTCACCGGTCATTTGATTCAGAATGTGGGGCCCATTCGATCAGAAGGCAGCAAATATTACATCCCAGTTCAGGTGCAGAAGGCCACATCCTACCCTCCCTACTGTGGCGGCGGAGGCTTCATCCTGTCTGGACACACAGCTATGGTCATATACAAGACGTCCCAGTCCATTACCTTATTCCCCATTGATGATGTGTACATGGGGATGTGTTTGGCCAAAGCGGGACTCCGACCTACGTCCCATATGGCGGTACGGACAGCAGGACTGGCCGTGAGTGGGAAAATAGACGTTTATGATCCTTGCTTGTATCGAGACATTCTGTTGGTACACAGGTTCCTTCCAGCTGAGATGTATTTGATGTGGCAGCGTTTACATGACGCCTCTCTGAAATGTTCATAGAGAAACTTACAGTTGCTGTTGGGACTGAGCTGCTGGTATGACCCCTCCCCAAACCGTTTTCTACAGACCTGTTTTATCTTTTCACACAAAGGCCCCGTTCATGTTGTCACTCCAGATCTGATTCGTGGCGTAACCAAAGTTTGTTAGCATTCTGGACGGTGAAAAAACACAAAATCCAATTTTTCAGACGCGATTCAAACCAAATACAGCTGTGGCTTCCAATGGGAGTTTCTACAGATTCCGATTCAGTCGGAACGTCTCAGTCACTTGAGTCAGATTTTGAAGTGTCAGTTGTGTCAACAACAATAATGACGTATATCCAGTTCTCACTGCGCCAGACGCCGCCGTCCACCATCATCGCCACAAAACACAACACAAACTCATGATCTCATACGTTCCTGGCGCTTTCACGTCATTCACGACAAGTCTGCGCTGCGCCCCCACAGCATCATTTGACTCAGACATGCTTCTGTGTCGTCCGTTTTCAGTTGTATTTCCTGAGTGTGAACTGTTGCCATGGTGATCAGTGTGGATCAGACCATGTCGATACCGACAGGTAAGATCGGATTCAGGTGGCAGTCTGGACAAACACCAAAGTTCAAGTGCACGAAGCGCTTGTGAATGTCAGCGACCTCCTGTTGTGTTCGGAGGTAAATTCATTTGTGGAAACATTTGCTTATTTGTCACAGAAGGATCATTTCAGCTGAGTTGTACTATTTTATCTGTTAAAAATGGACAAAAAAAGGCTGATTGATACACAATTTTTAAAAAGTGACTGGAAATTGTACCAACCATACAGTAGTATCTGCTGTAAGTGATGTATTGACATATTATCTATTACACTTCCCTGCTTTATATGCCAGTATGTGTATCTATAGACCGCCATGAGGCTGATTTGTATTTTTTTTTTTTTCGGCTGATGATCCTTCAACAACAAACGATCATCAAGACATTAATAACTACATTGTCCTTCATTCATTTAATTAATTTCATTTCTTTACCAGGAACTTGCACCGCCAACACCTTTACAAAGATGTGGCTTTTTTATTTTAAACAACTGGAGACACTGTGAAACTTTCACAAGAAGAGCTGCATGATGTGTACTGGATCCTTTCCAGCAAAAACATCACACCCTTTGGTGAATGTCATTATTCCATGACATAAGTTAAAGAGGAGGCGAAATGCAATAACATCATTTTTAGTTTCAGTCTGACTGAAACTAAAAATTCAATGTCAAGTATAGATATTTATTTATAACCGCCGACAAAAGAATCCTGCCTGAAATTCAGGTTCAGTCAGAAGTTAGAAGTCGTAGAAGTCACAGAATACACAGTCACGGGCGTATATGAAGGATGGTTCTCGACAATTATCACTCACCCAGCAAATCCTTTCACACTCTGTGGCACTGTGTGTGTGTGTGTGTGTGTGTGTGTGTGTGTGTGTGTGTGTGTGTGTGTGTGAGCGTGTGTGTGTTTATCTCCGTGGGTTGTTGCCAAAAATATTTTCGTGTCATCTCTGCTTATCGTGTAACTACTGGTACTGCAGCTTTTTTGAGTTATACCCAGCTGGAGTTGTGCAGGGATGTCAGGCATCGGGTGACGGTTTTGCATAAATAATAAAAAGTGTCTCAGGGATTTTGACATAAATCGCCGCTGTCGTGTTCATTTCTGAGTTGTCTTTCATTTAATGTTTCTGTGCAGTGGAGACAATGTATTTGTGTGTAAACGTGTAAAAAAAATACAAATCATTTTTGTGCCTGTTATCTGTTCATCAGGTTTCCATGGAAGATGATTAGCATGTGCTTAGGTAACTGTGGACTGTGGACCAATTAAGTCTGATACTGCACAGAAGGGGGATATTGTGTGCATGTGCTCGTGTTGTGTTTTATATGGCTTTGAGGTATGTTGAGATGTTTTACTTGTATAAATTAAAAACTGCATTTGATATTCGAACAGTTCTTCCTCTGAATGTTTCTGGCAGATGAATCAGCTCATTACGAATGAATTAGTTAACTTCTGAATTTTTTTCACAGCAGTTTTGTGATGTTTTGGTCCGTGAATACACACTAGAGCCACTGGAGGCACTGGTTCCCGATCGTGGTCCTCGGCAACCTCGTGCCCCTTGACCCCAGGTATTACATGTCACCGGCTCCTTCTCACCTGATTCAAACCAGCGGCTCGTTATCAGGCCTCTGCAGAACTTGACTCAGGCCCAGGATTAGGAACCACGGCCTGAAGGTGTGACTTTGTCTCGCTTCTGGGGAAAGATATTGGTTGATATTTAACTTTATTTTTTTAAATTTAACTTGAATTACTGCGTTCAGTTCTCCACTGGTCAGCACATCAGGTAGAGGTACTGAAAAAAAGTCTGACTCGGCAAACGTGATGGAGCGTGTGGAGCAGCAGTGAGTGTGAGTCAGCTGTTTTAAGATGAACTGATGAGTCGTGTTTGCAGCACTGGCTGAAAGTATCCAGGTGAATGGAGGCGTAAACATGAGCAAGAGAGGAGCCGCAACTTTACTTCCAGTGAGTGGATCCACCATCACTACATCCTGTGTTGGATTTCATTAAATCACAACTCTTTGTGCAAATTGTAGCTTTATGCAGTGGAGTGACATGTTTCCCTGATAGACACATGCACATCGACCTTATGCGTTGACACACGATCTGTTGATAAACGTCTGTTTTGGAGAGACCCCTTGTGAACATGTCATGAATCTCATCAAGTCATTTGTTCAGAAGAGTCTCCCCCTACTGGTGATTACAAATACTGCAGGTTCTGCTTTGCTTTCATTTTTTTAGGTCCCAAAGTAAATTCACTGCTTTTACTGATGATTTCTTACTTGTGACTGATGGAGGTGGATGCAAACAATTCTTATTGTCCATATATGCACTTTGACATTGAGATAGAGCCTGACAGACACATGTGAAGTTTATTAGTTTGAGTTACATACCACAAGCTTGTATAATTTACTTTTTTTTTTGTGAACGAAGATGTGTTGAGACTTTTCTTCTCTGAGGCGCCGTGAAACCTTTAAATTTTGTCTCTCTCATCCTTCATGATCGCTTCGATTTGATCGCCCAGACTGGAGAAACACGGCCGCTCCTCAAAGTTGTACTTCCAGGACTGCTTCATCACGTCATACACCTGATGGTAAGACAGCAAAACACCAACTGCTATGTTATCAACATATCTAGGTATACATATGAGATGATGTATGACGGTTTTGAACATATCCATTGTCGAGGGATAAGTCGGACACCTTGGGCGGGCAGTTTGGAGGAGCAGGCAACCTCCAGCCGTCCTTTAGAAGATTTGTCAGGTGCACTGTAATCGACGGAGCCTGCACACTCTGTCCAATCGCCTGCATATACAGCTAAAACAGATAAAAAGATGACGTCGCTAAAGCTCACTGAATTATGTGAGTGTGTGTTGTGTAAGAAACGTTACTTTTTTGGGCTTGGAGTCGCAGTAAGAGAAGAGCTCGTGAAGAACGACTCCGTAACTCCACACATCGGACTTTTCAGAAAACCTGGACTCATTGATGGACTCCGGGGCGTACCTGCAAGAGTCCACGCGACCCTCTTAAATCATGACATCGTTGCCTAGGTCGTCTACGGAGGTACCAAAGGGACAGAATAAACTGACATTCGTATCACGTGAGTTCCTGAAACGCTTGTGCCACTGACGCTGATTCAGTTTATAATACAACGCTGAATTAACGCACAGCCTGGTCACTGATTTGGGCACAGGCGGGAAATAAACCAGAAATGCTATCACGCATGCAGCTCCTGGCTTCACCTGTTCACCTGATACAACCATCTAATTTCTTTCTCATGCTCATGTCCCCCCAGGGCCTCTGTAATATGTCACACTGCCAGAGAAGAGGATAACAGAATGTTGACATGTTTATGCGACATGAGCCAACCTACCAGAAGATGGGGCTTTCTCCAGGCTGTGTGATGCGGTAGTACTCCTTCCCAAAAGGAATGATCTTGGTCAGCCCAAAGTCTGCAATTTTCACCAGAGACTCACTGGCAACAAGTATGTTTCTGGCTGCGAGGTCTCGGTGCACATAACGCAGCGTCTGCAGGTACTCCATTCCCTTTAAAAGTGAAAACAACCATCATAGGCATATCTATTTATCTATCTAATCTATCTAAGATTCTTTTTTTTTTTTTTTTTTTTAAATGAAGAATGTGAGATTGTGACTGATGGGTTAGAGGTTTAATTCCCAGGCAGGCAGAGTAAATGTTAACTAGGAAAGTGTAAATAGCAATGAAATGAATTCATTTTTGGACTTGTGTTGATCAGTTTAGAGTTCTAAAGGTTCTGATGTTCACCTTGCATATCTGCAAAGCAAAAAGCAGCATGCGCCTGGTGTTGACTTTGGATCGGTTTGTCTCCAGGTAATGAATCAGATTTCCATTGGGTAGGTACTCCATCACCAAGCTCATACTGAGGTGACCTGTGAACAAGCAGACTTGTCTTAGAATCAGTCCACGTTCGTCGTAAATCAGCTGGGTTGGCAGCTCAAAACATGAGGGCGCTCATGGGTTCATGTTAAAATACATCGACAGATTCTCTAACGATTCCGTGTCATTTGACCAGAGCAGTGACCGTCATCCATTAACATACAGTGAGGTATTACCCATACTGTAGCACACCCCTTTGTACTGGACAATGTAGTCGCACTGCAGGATGCTGAGGGTGTTGATTTCCTTCTGGAAGTCTTCCAGTGTCGACTGCTTATTGGACTGCAGCTTCTTCACTGCAACCATCTCGCCGGTGTTGTCCCCCAGTGGATCGTATCGACACAGTTCAACACTTCCAAAGTTTCCCTGAAACATTTTGAGTCACAGCTTACGATGACATATTTTAGGGATATTTTTAGGATCCGATTTGTTTTTCTTTACATAAAACCCACAACAAATGTAATTTCACCTGCAGTCCACAGATGGACAACATCTCAGACAAGGCTCGCTGATGGCATGGATGGAATGGTTTTTAAAATGTTCAAACTGACTTTGCGTTGTTGCTTCGCACTCACTTTTCCCAGCAGGCAGATGTAACGTAGGTGTCTGGCCTCAAACAATGTCTGCTCATGCAGAGTGGAGGTGGCAGCTCTCCTCACAGGACACTGTGTCACGGGCTCAGCGGCATGAAGTATCACATAGTCTGTGGCGAAGGAGAAAAACATCCCCAGCCAACACACATGTTGTTGATCTGATTAATCGTGACTTTTCCCTCCTCAGACCTGAGCTTTTGTTCGGTGTGCATTATTATTCCACTTTGCCATGTGGCAAGAGTGTAAACAATTACATATTATAACAAAAATTACAAATACATTGCATGTACGTAGCACGAAATAAGTATAACACATTAAATGTACATATCATTTGGAAAGAAACTCAGAGGCTTCATAAAAAAAAAAAAAGTCATGGTGCTGGAATATGATTTACCTGATGTGATCAGACTGTTGAGCTGACGGATGATACTGCGGCAGGACGGTCTGAATGCCGCCTGATAATCCATACACTGACTGATGAGGTCAGCCAGCTCTGTCCACTGGGAGGGTGGAAGCTGCTGGAAGGTCTTGTAAAACCGCCGCTTCTACAGCAAAAGAGAAGAAACAACGTACTAAAAGCGCAAAACACCATTAAGAGCATCACTCTTGACGTTCATCATATTTATGGAGTAAACACCTTGTCCAGGTCCCAACCTCGCAGCGGAGCCTCCCCACTGTTGAAGATTTCCCACAAGGTGGCACCAAAGCTCCATTTGTCACAGTCCAGAGTCAGGTTATCTGGGGTGTCCAGCACCTCGGGGGCCACCCAGGGAATTCTGTCCAGGACAACTGATCATAACAAGTACACAGACAACGTCGGTCCTTCGTGATCAGTTTCTCCGTTCGCCGTACGGTTTTGTTTGTACTGTGATGACACTTTCACACAAACAGTTAAACAGAATCTGCTTCACCATCCCTCTCCAGCAACGCCACATTGATGCCGGGGTCACTCAGCTTGATGAACGGAGAGCAGCCCTGGGATGGGTCGCCTTCTCTCTCCAGGAGAAGATTCTTTGCACAGATATTTCCATGAATAATGTTCTTTTCTTCCTGCAATGCAGTTACAAGTCATAAGTTGGAGCATAGACTCATTATGGACAGTCTGGACCGGTCTGATTGCATCTTTGGTCTGTAAAACTATTAACAGCATGATGTTTTATCATCCGGATAAATCCTGCTGGGTGTTCTCTTATGTTGATAATGTGTGACAACAGAAAGTTGATCTGACCAGAAAGTTGAGGGCGGAGGCGAGTTGTTTGGCTACGTCAAGTTTCCAGCTCACTGACACAGACGTCCCTCTCTTCAAGTAGAGGTCAAGGGCCCCGTGCTTGACAAACTCCTGCACCATTATGTCTGGAAGAGACAGTGACGTTTGTTTAGTGCGAGAAACGTATTTAATTTATGGACAGAAGGATTCGGATGAACAGGTTATGCAAAAAGCACTTTAACAACATGTGGGAAAACCTTTAGAAAGCACAAATTATTCACATGAACGCCGATATAAAGCCCCAAAACATGGACCAACTTAAAACCCACAGACCCGTCGCATGTTGAACTTACTTTTTGTGCCGTGAACACTGACGCCGTACACGAGGAGGAGGTGCTTGTGTGAAATCTGACTCATGATGCTGGCCGCCTCAAAGAATGACTGTGAGGCAGAAAATAACAATATCTTACAAAATAAAAGCACTTTAACTGTATCTCGACGTGAAGAAGCCCACCTCCCAGCAGTTCTTGTGACTAACATCCAGCTCTTTCAGTAGGACCTCCGTGACCAGCTCCTTCCCCTCACGTTCGTCCGTTTTGTAGCCTCTGAAAATCCGAGTGAAGGATCCTTGTCCCAGGCTATCGTCCTGACAGAGGACATTCAGAAATAGAGACTACATTTGTTTCCTTTTACCATAAGTAACATCTGTCTTCAAACAGGCAGCGGTGACACCGACAGTACATGAGGCAGGATGGACAAAACGATGAGACGGACGTCTGACACAACCATGGCTGAGCAGCGACAGCTTTTTACAGAGTCGTGTTCAAGTGGATACCCATTTCAGGTCTTCATATTTGATCATGTGGAACTGGATATGACTGAATTTGTTCCTCTCCGGCGTGGGAGACCGCTGCACCTCCACCAAGCTGCTGTTGCGTATGATGATGAGATTTGTGAGCTCTGCGGGGAAATCACAAAGCATCCTTTCTGACATAGAATGTACCAGAATGTAAAGGGGCTCACGACAGTGTCTGCAAACATACCTTTGGGTCGGGGTGGACAACAACGGGTCAGTTTCACCGGCACGTCAGCCAGCACCAGTTTGTTCTGTTGGTAATGACTGGTGAGCTCCAGCAAGCTGGAAAAGGTTTTCTGGACTCCATAAAGACTGTACTCCTTATTCTTAATAATGAGGCAGTCTTTATAATCAAGTCCAAGTGGCGTCTGCGGATAGAACAAGTCCTGAGAAAGTAAATCCCACAAACTTGCTCACACGCACACAAAAACAAACATGGTTGACCAGTGGGAGGGTTGTGAGTTTAGTACCGGAACACAAACAGTGAGGTAGAAGTTGTCATATTTATTGGGACTCTGTCGGAGAAGAAACGCTCCGCCTTTAAATCCTGAGTTCCTCAACTTGTGGACTGCAAACTCTGACCTGAGCGTAAGAAATGAGACACAGTTATTCGACATGCGTGGGAAAGTTCCGACTGGATAAAATCCACAGCAAAGTGACTGACGTGATGGGGCCGTGACAGCGGTTTTTGATCCCCTCTAGAAGAGTTGGCGGGGCGGTGTCTTGACAGAAGTAGTGGCTGGAGTCGGTGGTCAGTCTGAAGTAGCCATCAACAAGTGACACAAACGACAGCGCGTCCTTCACGCTCTGGAAATTAGCTTCCTGCGGTGCAAATGGGAGGAGTAGTTGAAAATGAAGCTAGTCAACAGGGGCCATGTGATAAAAATGAATAGCAATGGTCACCAGGCATCTGTCGTCTTTGCGAGTCACTGTGACCACCCTGCTGTCCTGGACGACCTGCTCATGGCACAGCCTCTTAATACTGATGTCAATGATGTCTTGGAAATCACAGAAGAGCTTCCACTCCTAAAAACAATGGAAATTCATGTTCTACACTGAGTTGGAGCTCTCTCAAGTGCAAGAAAATAGGAATTGTTCAATACTGGAAATGCAGTCACGCAATAAAGAATATGCAAACAAACCGATAAGGTAGAATCTAACATGCATGGAAGTCCAGCTCATGGTACTTTTACCTTGAATGGGTGAACATTCAGTGCGTGGACAGTAGTTTTCAAAAAGAGCATGGCTAGAGACGGACAGAAACGTTCATGTCGAGTTGAAGCGTGCATACCGCTCAGACTGACAGAGTGAGAAAGAATCAAACTCTACCAACATATTAATCTAGTTCTCACCAGGGCGCCAGCTCGGTAATCCACTGGTCCACTGGTTTGAATCCCACTTTCTGCAGTGACTCGCACGAGGGTGAAAGTGGAACTCGACTGGTCTGGAGAATCGTTCACATGGAAGACCTCACTGCCCAAAGTGGGAACGACTGCAGCCAGTTCCACCAGGTACTTCAGTTTCAAGCTGCACGCATCCACCGAGCAGCTCCCGAGCTTCTTTAAAAAGCGTTTGAGGATATTTCGGATTCGATAGCGGTCCAGGCGACTGCGTTTCTGGATGTCCTGGCGATGGGACTGAGGAAGGCATGACTTGTAGCTGAGGAGGAAGAGTACGTCATGTGGGTTAAACTGGAAGAAATGTGAGGAATTCAATCTGTTTTGGGCTAAGGTGTTTATGCACACATCTGACATGAATTAGAACATTTCCCCCCCTACCTGACAGTCTTGCAGATCTCTCTGACACTCAGATGGCGCTCTTTGGCCATTCGCCACAGGTCCAACACGGCAAGGCCGAGACATTCCTCCTGAGTGGTCAAAGGGGGAGAAACTCCGGCCTCGGTGCTGACGAAGTCACTCCTCAGCTGTGCACCCAAACAAATCTGTCACTTGAATAGTCCACAGCATGTGGAAAGAACACTCGCGCTCACTGTAAGATCACTGAATGATATGGGAGCATCTTTCTAGTCTGCAGGGCCCTATGTGTCGAGAGGCTTCTTCTTCTTCTTCTTCTTCTTATGTTCTACATGAAGCAAAAGAGTACCTGAGCAAAGAGATAATCAATGACAGAGTAGCTGAGCACTGGTGTGATTCGGTCCCTGGTCACACTGAAGCGGTATGAGATTCTCGATCCGTGGCCAAACCAGTTTGCAAAGAAAAACCTGCAAACCAGAAAATAAAAGTATCATTGGGTTAGATCGGAACATCTGATGTCTTTTTTTTATTATTTTTTATAACTTGAACATACCTGACTCTGAAGTGAACCTGTCCGTTGTCTTCTGTGTTGAACACATGCGATGGAGGGAACCAGAGCGAGAGATCTTCAGATGCCAAACCAAAAAGACTTTGGTAAACTGGTAAGATTCCTGGAAACAGACATCCCACAATTGATGAATGTATCTGCTGCCCAAAGGTCGAACCCATCAACCTTCTGTCAGGCTGAGTGTCGAAATGTTTATTCCAGTCGGTTCAACTCTTACCACATTCGTTGGCTGCTTGCATGCAGACATCCTCAGCTGAGATTTGGCCGGATGACAGTTGTATCGTCGTCGCTTCTTTTGTTGCCGGGAAGAAATAGAGGTGGACGTGCAAACTGGGAGCAGCGCTCGAACTGGACCTCTGGCTGCCTTCCCGGTCTCTGATCATCAGGGGGGCTGAGTCCTCCTCACCGGGGTCCATGGCTGATTCTAACGAGGAAACAACACACGTGCAGTGTACCGAGTGTTAAAGCAGCTGGAGCGTTGACATGATGACGTTAAAAGTTCAGGTTGAATTTTTGCAACACTTCTATACAAAACCCGTCTTATGGTTATTATCTGTGGGAACAGAACAAAAAGTCAGTCCTATTTCACGGCTGCCTGTGAAGCGTTTTGCTTTGGAGATAAAAAGCATCTTCACTCTGTTGTTGGGTGCATTAGGTGCCTCACAGATCCTCCAGGAAGTGGCCAAAAAAAAAAGAATTAACACATTTCCTGTGCGAGCAAACACAAGTACTTCACTCTTTTGTATTTCTTTAAATCCAGTAATCAACAATGATGCTTCACTTTCATTACAATGCAGATGTGAGTGCTGACAAACAGAGTCAGTAAAATGAGTGAAACCATCTCTCCGTAGGACCAAAGCTTATTGCTGACATACCGTAACACTGAATACATGAATTATAACATTTGTACTCACAACTTTTACAGCTTGTGGTGGGTATTCTAGATCAGTTGGGTACCGTCTGCATCGTGATCATTCATAAACCAGAATCCTTCTTGTTTCGACTTTTGCCTTTATGCTCTTCACATGTCTGTGGGCTGGCAGGAAGTGTTCATTTCCTGTTTTAGACCAGCAGATGCAACGCTGTCGACGGTTATTTGACATCTCTGTTGAAGTGCATTTAGCTCAGAGAGTGAAATGACTCCGACTCCGGTTTACATATCTGGTGACACCAATTGTCCTTTGAACGGAAATACCATGAGCCTCATCTCAAAACTGAACATGAATGTTCACACTCAGACCATAAACTGACCATTAGAAATCAGACCGACTCGTTAGGTCGCAGTGACGTTGACCTGGAACCAGTTACACACTTGTCACACTTTATCACTTTATTTCATTCAGGTGACGTCACGGGACGTTTAGTGATATTCCACTTATTCCTGGAATTTGTGTGGGTGTGTGTTGGTGGAGGGATTTCACATGTCTTGGTGCCTGGTTAGCTGTTGATTGTGAGCAGGTGTGTCCTGACTCAGCAGAAATGACACGCCGTCGACGGTGCTTCGTCTTCATTCTCTCGCCGTTTGTGTGCACAGGGAGCTGTCTAACTTGTCTGGCACTGTGATTAAGAGCTTATTGTTGAACATTGCTGTTCATCCAGTGCCCGTGAGCGTCTGTCTTCCCTTTCTGTCGTTTGTGTGCACAGGGATGAGGTCTGCCATGTCGGCTTCTTAAGACTGCGGTGTGTCAGGTGTGGTGGAAATTTCTGTATGTTTTGTCACTGGAAACCAACGTTAAGTCATTTACTACAAAAGAAATGTGTAATGTGTACATTTGTTATAAAATTACAAATGTCAACAAACATGCCAACAGCAAACTGAGTCAAAGCAACAACTGATCATCGGTAGGGACAGAATTCATTCACTAAGGTGGTTCGGAGTTCTGACAACTCTCCTCTGCTCCTCAGGGTCTTTTTATACGTGGCCGTCAGTTACACGTGCTAACAAGAACAACAATGTTCTTGGTCTTCTTCCATGGATTGTTTGTTCAGTTTGACACCTCACTATTGTCAGGAAGTGATCGAGAACTCCTTGTTTGATTCACTCCTGGGTTCCAGACTAAACAGTACAGAGACGTACAAATGTAGGTGCCTTGACATTCAATCAATATAAATAAAATCAAAAATTACAACAAGGACTTGGACAGCACAGCTGACCTCAGTCCCCAAGAACCTACTCTGCACCACGCCAGTAGGCTACTCCCTCTCTTGTGAAGAAGAGGACGCTTGCTGGCTCCTATTTGTTTCCCATTAACATAAAAAAAAAAAAAAACCCAAATAAAAATCAGAAAATAAAGTTAGTTTTTTGTCTTGTTTGTCTCTCCGAAGTGATGTGGTCATGTCATGCTACAGTCACTTGGCCTTATGTGATTAACTTGTAATTCTGTGATATAACTCAGTTCTGTGGTAGTAACTTGTAATTCTATGATGGTATCACTTCACTGGAAACCTGCGTGTGAACGCTGCCTTGAGTAGGTTGTCTCCTCCTCCTGTCCTCCTCCTCCACTGACTCCAAGCTGCTGGACCGACCAAGGTCACAAAGACTCCACGATAACTGGTATGTTACTTTCATTAACTTGCTACCTGGGTGCAAGTGCTTAACAGGTCCGTGCTGCTCCAACCTCTCCAGGGCTGGTCTTCTACACATGTTACACCGGGGAACCTGCTGTAAGTCTTTGTCTTTTGTTTTACTCTTTGTCTTTGGCCACACGATTTTCTGTTGCATGACAAATTTAGAATTAGTGTCTAACTGATTAGACATGAATGTAGTAATTGGTTTTCACTCCCCTTATTGGAGTGACGTTCTGCTACGCACACATGTATATTATATAACATCTTATACAAAATGACATTCAAACATGTTTAAGATCTTTTCATGATTAAACTGGCATTTAAAACCTGTAATGAAACTAGGAGCCTTGACATTCAAAGCTGCAGACTATTATAAATAAAAGCTTTTCCCCGTCAGGTGTAATCAGCCGATGGTCATTAGAAAGACAATGTCACATCCAGTTTTCTCTACTTGCCCCATGTTGCTGCTGTCCTTCACTACACAATTTGTTCAGTCTTTCCTATTTAGTTTTATCGGCCGAATTGTCTTCAATGATGCTCGTTCAGGAGCCAGTCGCTGTTTGGTCGGTAAGAGATGTTACCTCTCGCAGGTCCACCAAACTACAGAGCTACTTCTGGAGATGATGGAGGAGCAGTTGGTCAGTGGAGCGTCAGGCTTTGTGCTGGCAGACTATGTGGTCTTTGCTGGGATGCTGCTGGTCTCAATGGCCATCGGACTCTTCCAGGCCCTGAAGAAGAAGCCGCAGGACGCCTCTGCTGATGACTTCTTCACTGGTGGTCGGAGAATGCCAGCGGTGCCCGTTGGACTCTCGCTCTGTGCCAGCTTTATGTCAGCCGTGCAGGTTTTGGGTGTTCCTGCTGAGGCTTTTCGCTACGGTTTTAAATTCCTCTACATGTGCCTCGGACAGAGCATCAACTCTTTGCTGACAGCTTACCTGTTCCTGCCGGTTTTCTTTCGACTGCGCATCACCAGTACCAATCAGGTCCGAATTAACTTCCACTAAGAACCACTTCAGTTATTCTTCTTGGAACATGAATACAGAAATACTCAAATTCCTTGCTAATCATGTGACACTAGAGCCTGTGACAAAGTGTTGAAATCCACCTGTGGGTCGTCCACATTGAATTTAGGCAGCGATGAAGGAGGGAGGGTGAAGGGTGAGTGTGTGTGTGTGTGTGTTGTAACTGCAGCTGTCGCCTGTCACAGTATCTGAAGATGAGGTTTGGCAGGAGAATGCAGCTGCTGGGAGTTGTCCAATTTCTTGCAGCAACAGTAAGACACACACACACACACACACACAAATTGTATAATTACAGTTCAGTTGTTGTAAACTTGTCACTGTCTCCTGCCCGTTTCCCCCCTCCAGCTGCTTTACACGGGGATTGTCATCTATGCACCTGCATTAATCCTCAACCAAGGTGGGAAAGACTCGATGCCCGTCTCATGTTCGACTCATGACATGCTTCCTTTCCTTTTGGAATATTGGGTTCATCATTAGAATGCATTAGCGTGCCTCGGTCAGCATTACGCACATATTTGGCCAGTAATTAGATCTCAGAGTAACAGTGAGATGATTAACTAACAGGTGGAGACATATCTCCTTGTCGTTCTTGTAACTTCTGACACTCTGACATGCATAATAAAACTGAACATTTAGATATCTCTTGTCAGTGACTTTCATTGTTTGTCTGGTAGATAATTGACATGAGATCTCATCATTTGAAATGTGAATCCTCCATTTATTTCATTTTAGGTACAGGACTAAATATGTGGCCATCTCTGTTTTCAACGGGAATCATCTGCACAGTGTACACAACACTGGTAAACAGCTTTTTTTGTCATTGAAGAAAAAAAAAATCTTGAGCTTAACAAGACATTCAACTCCCCCGCTGTCTGTAACAGGGAGGCATGAAAGCCGTGATCTGGACCGATGTCTTCCAGATCGTCGTCATGTTGTCAGGCTTTGTGGCCATTTTCGTCCACGGCACCTGTCTCGTTGGTGGTCCGGCACTGGTTCTGGAGATCGCCAACAATGGATCACGCATCAATTTCAAAGAGTACAAGCTCATGTTTTTACAATATTTCACTTCAGTTTTTTTTTAATGGCCGGATGAACGTATCGTAGCACGTAGCACACAATCCGATTATATATTGTACATGCATCCTTGCACAGTAGCATTTGTTTCAGCGAGGCTCAGAAGCATCTAGAAAAGCATCACATAAATGTCAAATAATTAACTCTGACTAGCAGCCAGACATGAGTCATAATAATAGAAAGTGGATGGTCATTGACTGGTTCAATACTTTTTCCTCAACAGTTTCGACTTTGACCCGAGGAAACGTTATACCTTCTGGAGCCTGTCTGTTGGGGGGGCCTTTGTCTGGCTGTCCATGTATGGGGTCAACCAAGCCCAAGTCCAACGTTATGTCTCCTGCAGGACGGAGAAACAAGCCCAGTGGTGAGTGAGGACCCTTTCCCCTCCGTCAGCCTCTTCGGCAGTTTGAAACCTAGTATACATTTCAGATGAAGATTTGATTAAAAAAAAGGATTCAGCATCTTTGAAATGACTGGAAGGTGTCACGGAATGATTGCGTCTTTTAAAAGAAGAACCCAGTGTACAAAATGATCTAATATTAATATGAAATTAATTGAATTAAAATATTATAATATTGCATGTTATGACAAACTGAAATGGCTTAGAGCAGTATTTCTGAACGTTCAAGGTGAAATTAGGAGCCTTGACATCAAAAGTCAAGCCGGTATTAATATTTTACAAATAAACCATTAACATGTGTTTAGATAGATTTACAGAGACATTTGGCAGGGGGGTGGAATACTGAACAGAGCCTGCGGAGGAACACTGATGGTAATTTCAGCATTCATCCATTTAACTGCAGGTTGTTTGACTTTCGTTTGGGAAGAAAAAAAAAATTGATATGGCTGATGGTCAAAGGAGGAACACGCTTGAGTTACTGGTAATTTGAAAGTTGAAGCTGTTTGCCAACAAACATCTAGAATGAATTAGAATTACATGGAATTAGATTTTACTATTACGGATGCGTAGTCTATTTTTCCCACATCACTGAATAAATGTCAGTGTCGACTTTATTTGTCCAGCACATTTTTAAAAGGGGGTGTCAAAGTTTAAACAGACAACAGCACAAGAAAACAGACATGACATTACAGACAAACTCGGAATAAAGTACAGAATAAAGTAAATAAATACAGTCAAACATCAGCAGTAAACCTGAGAATAAAATGTTGTCATTTGATTGCAGGGCACTATTTGTGAACCAGGTGGGTTTGTGCCTGATTGTGAGCAGTGCAGCGACCTGCGGCATCGTCATGTTTGCTTACTACATCAGATGTGATCCACTGAAGTCAGGAAGACTGTCCTCCTCAGACCTGGTAGATGTTCTCAACACCTGCATGAGACTGTGTAAAAAAAAAATGTGTGTGTGTATGCAGTATATATATATATATATACACACACAACCTCACTTCAGAAGTTGCTGAACTGGAGAGCTGAGGACATTTACCCCTTGGTTGGTTTGATAAGGTGGTCATTTTACTGAATGATTAACGTCAGTTAGATTTTTCTCTCCACTCTCCTCTCTTCAATTCAAGTACATGCCATACTTCGTGCTGGACATTTTCAGAAGTCACTCTGGCTTCCCGGGTCTTTTCCTTGCCTGTGCATACAGCGGCACACTGAGGTATTTACGTTGTGGTTTAGCCAGAAAAACGACACATTTCTTTACCGTGTTCTAATAAAGACAAATAAATAACAAAACATGAATTACAATAATGAACTATGTACATTACTAATTTTGTTAGGTTTAATTAGTTCTTTTTTTTTAAATAAAGCCAAAGGTTCATTGTATCCCCAAATGTCATTGTCACAGCACTGCGTCCACGAGTATCAACGCAATGGCGGCAGTGACAATGGAGGATCTTTTGCGGCCTCATCTGCTTCACATGACCCAGAAGAAATTGATTTGTATTTCCAAAGGACTGTGTAGGTTGACAATCACGGATGACAGAACAGTTCTGACAGAACTGTTAATTGTTTAAGTTGTATTCCTCTGTCTTCCAGCTTTCCTGTATGGAGTTTGTTGTATCTCTGTGGCTGCGCTCTCATCCCTCCTGGACTGGGGAGTTCTTCAGGTTTGCTACCAACTGTGCATCACGTTGACAAACATACAATTACATGAACGCACATCTGGAGTGAAGCAGTTTATTAAATATGACGACAACGTAGAGCGACGTTTGTGTTGTTTTCCAATGTGTCAAAGTGTGTGTGTGTGTTCTGGATTGTTGTAGTTCACACGTCTGTCTGTTGCTCCTCAGGGGTCGTTCACAGTCATGGGCGTGGTCAGTGGTCCATTACTGGGCGTATTCATTCTGGGGATGTTCGTCCCCGCTGCGAATGAATGGGTGAGTCTGAATGGGTGAATTTGTCTTCTGAAATTTGTTGCTGGTGTTTTTCAGGCAAAACTATAACAGGAACCTCATAAAGGATACACATGGGGAACAAATTCCCCTGTGTTTTGGATTCAGTTGTTTTTATTCACAGAACAAAGTTGTGTGTATACACACACACACAATCTGGACTGGCTTTATGTAACGATTTAAATAAGTACAAGATGATTCCAACCTTCTACTAGATATATGTTGTTCATTTCATGAAAATCAAGCTCAAAGGTTGAAACACATTTGTTTGTGTTTGTGTAATTCAGGGAGCACTCTCTGGAATGTTTGTGGGCTTCTGTGTCTCTCTTTGGCTTGCCGTTGGTGCAACTCTTCATCCACCCAGTGAGAATACCATGGGCGTCCTGCACAGCGACGCACACAAATGCCCTCTGATCAATTTCACCCTGAACAGCAATTCTACGGAAGAACAACACTCCATCTCCACCCTGCTTCACCCCGATCCTGAAGGGTCAGTAACTCGTATTTCTTTTCTTCTATTCTTCTTTTTGTCTCTCTTTGAGTGGTTTCATTGGTGAATTGTCATTATGAATTCAACACTAAGTCAGAACCAGTGAAAATGGGAAAATTGAGATAATTAGCTGGTATTCAATAGAAAGAAGTGGTGAGGACTTGACATTCTACATGTACAGAAATACCTCAGACTCTTTTATAAAAGATACATGGAATTCTCATCTTTTTCACAAATAGGAACCTGCAGAACATCTACTCTATGTCATACCTCTACTTTGGTGCCATGGCAACCAGCTCAGTGGTGCTAGTCGGGGTGCTAGTGAGCTATGCAACCGGTAAGATGTTCAAACTCATTTCAGCCACTTGGCTATGCCTTTGTGAAGCTTGTACTTGTGTAAGCGAAGGTGCCCGTGGTTCAGGAGGTAGAGCAGGTTGTCCACTAATCAGCAGGGTTAATGCTTCACTCCCTCCTCAAGTGTCCTTGAGCAGAACACGGAACCCTGACGTGCCTGATAACGTAACGCTGCGACTGAACACATCGGGTCGTTTCTTTGTTCACACAGGGCCAACAAAGAGAGACGGTATTAAAGAGGGTTTGCTGTGGTGGGACTTGAACAAAAAGCATGATGAGATCCTGTCAGAGCGCAGAGTAAGTTCCAGATCAACACCTGTCCTATGACACACATCAAAAATACCCTTACAATGAATCTTGAGGGGTTTTTTTTTTCTTCTTCAGGGTAACAAGGTGAGAGATAAACACACACAGCTCGTCCTTTTGACGGCACAGGACAACGACGATGAACAAAGAAGAAGTTACAGATGATAGACGGTTTTAATCCAAAGTACAGTGAATGCTGATGAGTGCTGTGTTCTCCCAGCAGCCGTCATCATTAACAGTAACAACTCTTTAGTCAGCGCTTTAGCCCTCCTTTTTGTTTCCATACCTTTTATGATATTGTGATTCGTTTGAGAAAGGGCAGTTCTGTGTGCTTGGACAATAAGGGCATTTATTTCTGTTTCAGTGAACATCATCAAATTGATTCAAGTATTACTCTCATGTCAAACAGCTCATTCACACTATTGTGGTATGTGTAATATGTGCAGCCGTGCACACCTGTACCTCAGCCAGCGTTGGCAGATGTGTGACAGGTACTGAGAAGGTGGGCTCTGTGAATGCATGCTAAGTAATGACGTGTGTTTCTGATGGCAGCTGGACCGATGCCTGTAAACCTCCTTGTCATTTAATTTCATTACATGACGCGCCAAAACACACAGGACATGAAGTAACAGAGAATGCATCGAAACTATGTTCTCACAGGTGCAAATGTTGGGTTTAGTCAAAATCGGTTCAGGAGCATCAATGTGGATGTTTGTCTGCATGTTGTATCATGAAATGTATCAAATGTAGCTTCATGATTTCAGGACAAAACACATGATTATGATGTACATACAACACAGTCTTGTAGACTTTTGGCCTTCATGTTTTCATTCAAAACATCTCATAGAATCTCATTAAAAATAAAGTACAATGGTTGAACTTTTAAACATAAATGTATTGACTTCATGCTGGACAGGATCTCTACTTGGGTTCAGTGTGTTTTGTTTCTTAGTTGTGTGTATGCTTTAACACTATTTCTTGATTTGGCAGTACATACCCCTACAAACTACTTCCCAGGGTCTGAATTTGCATTTTCATAAGCTGTTGTTAAACAATCCCCATCAATGTGCAACACAGAATCCCCTCAACTCACGCTAGATTATTTTATCACATGGATTTGATTTTTTTTTTTGTTGTCACAATTATGCACAAATTGTGATCTGTGATAATCCTACACTTTCTCAGATCGTGGAAATCTTTCTAGAAGTCATTTTTAATTTAAAATATCTAGTTTTAGGAGTCGATTTAAACACCTGAAACTTCTCCTGAAAAACGAACTTGCTTTAGACAATTTTATAAAGTAGAAATACAATCTGTCAGTAGAACAGGTGTTCTTTACTATTACAAAAAATAATGTTCCACTGGCAGATATTTCCACTTATTTCACGTAGAAATTGTGCACAATGTTACTTTTTCAGGGTGTGTCTTATTGTAGGTGAACAGAGACTGTATGACTAACAATGAGACATTTTGACTAGAAATGAGACGTTCTTGGTCATACAAGTTGGTGACGTTCCAGTTGTTTACGTACACTAGTAAACGCAGCTCTGCACGTACGAAAGCACCGCAGATCACGTGACAGTATTTTATTGCGTGGTTTTAATATTTCATTCATTCTCAAAATACAAAAGCAAGCGCGTCCATTCCAGCCGCAGGTCAGAGTGTCTGTAGAGGGGTCATGTCTGGGTGAACACCGCTCCGGTTCTCGCCAGCACCTCCGTGTCGGTGCCCGGGGCTTCACCACTCATCCGCGGCCCTGTTCGAGTCCTCGTCCGCCACCGCGCAGTCCAGCCGTTGGACGCCGGGGAGCGCCAGATCTCTTTCGTTGAGCTTCTCCAAAAACGACGAGAGCAGTCGTTTGTTTAAATGGTCCGTCAGGGTCCTTTCCTCTTCGACCGGCTCGTTGGCGACCTCTCTGTCCGACTCCACTGCTTCCGCCTCGGCGTCCGCACTCCGAGGCGAGCGGTGGTTCAAGGACAAGCCGTTCATCTGCTCGTCTTCCGCAGACTCTCGCTCCGTCCAGCCGCCAACGTCCGCCCTGGATTCCGCCTCCATCTGTGATATTAAAGTGGTTTGCAAGGCGGCATTTTCCAGCTCCTTCAGTCGTTTGCTGTCCAGGCCACACACAGTGGGCTCATTTCCAGTCGGGGTGTTGTTGAGAGGAAGCTCACCTCTTTGCTCCATGGTGCTCTGCGTCAGGAGTGAACACCATCGATGTACATCGCTGCTGTGGCACAGACTGGCAGGTGTCGCCCCCATGTGGCCGCCGATAACACTGCACCTGGAGGGGCGTTATAAACTTCTGACTACCTATAACTAAGGAAAACAATGTTATAGCAAAGTGGTGTTACTATTTAAAATTGTATAAAATGAAAGCTGTTTCGTCAATATAATGATCCTTTCTTGCACTTTGCTGCATCCGGATATTGCTTCCCCTTGGCACCGGTTTCCATGGTGACGATCGATAGTAGACATGACCAGAGACATTGTAAAAAAGAAGATGGTTTATTTGACGACCCACCCCGCATTCGTTGAACCCATAGGCAAAACCCCGGAAATGCTGCAGTGAATTTCCTTCCATATTGCGATCAAATAAAACGCAAAGGTGTTACAGTACCATGAGTTTATGAAGCCTAAAATCTGTGTGGTCTCTCAATGAAATCCATTGAATGAATGTATCTTACTTGACCCTTCAACACCCACGTTAGCCCAGCGCTACATACACGATATCAAACGTGACCATCTTGGCGTTGCTGACGTCTCTGGAGACGAGTCCAGTTTCTAGCACAGCTCATCGTTTACGCCAATGAAAGGTAACAAATGTGACTGCAAATTCATTTTCTGTGCGAATGCATTTTTTTGTGTTTTTAACGTGGTAATTCCTTAACATTTACGGGTTGCTGATTACTACCCAAACCACAGACTAGTTCAATCGTTTACTTAGCATTTAGCTAAACCCAAAGCTAACAAGCTAACCCAACTCTGCTTTTTAAACGATTGACACCTTCACGCTGGCTTCAGCAGTATTATACACAGTGCAAGTGTTTAAACTTTACTGAATGTGAGTCGGTTTTTTGGACAAATAGTCCTGTCATGACAGGGAACATTCCATGTATCACCCGACCGTCAGGTAGTTACTGGGAGGTGCTAACTTGTACTGGTCGATAATCCCCCACTTGGTTAGATACGTTGACATAATTGTGTTTCTCTATCAGGTGTGAAAACCAGTTCACCCTTTGCAGTCCAGTGCCCAGCAGTCAAACATGTCTCTAAGAGACTTGCGAAGTAGGTTATCCTTAATAAGAACATTGTAGTGCACTGAAGTACTGTCGTTGTGCATCATTTCTGTTTTCTGTCTCTTATCTGTTCTTAAAAAGTGACGTTTTATTTGTCAGATTTTACAGAAATGATGAGGGCTTTGGGTTATCCTCGCCTGATTTCCATGGAGAACTTCAATACACCAAACTTCAGTCTAGTAGCAGAAATACTCGTATGGCTCGTTAAAAGGTATAATGTTACTACTTATGCTGCTACTCATTTTCAGTATGAACTCATTTATCCATTGTTTTTGTCAGCGTCAGTGTTTGTAAGTACCTTTCATTAAGCTTTACTCATCAATCGTGTTTTACAGTATTAGCGAACATTGAATGGACCTGCTCCCAATTGGAATGGGTTCAAAATGTTCAGTGAAGGACAGGGTGTAATACAATGCTAAAGGAAAGTGACACAGTGCAATTTAAATTAAAAATGTTCCACAGACAAGTTTGATGAATTTGATGAGGCTCAAAGTTCTCAAGTTCCAGCAGAGAAATATTCTTTTCTGGATTGCATCACACTATTATCTCCAGAAATGATTTTCTCTTTGCTCTTCCTCCTTTTTCCACAGTTACGAGCCTCAGATGGATATTCCTGCTGATGTAGACACAGAGTCAGACCGAATATTCTTCATCAAGGCTGTGGCCCAGTTCATGGTGATGTCGTGGCTAAAGTTTGAATGTCATGTACATTAGTGTTATTTTGTTGTTGAATTCCGTCCGTTACTGTCTTTCTCGGCCGCAGGCAACTAAAGCCCACATCAAGCTCAACACCAAGCGCCTTTACCAGGCTGATGGTTACGCAGTGAAAGAGATGTTAAAGATCACCTCGGTCCTATACAGTGCGATAAAGACCAAGCAAATGGTTCTGGGAGACAAAGTGGAGGAGGACAACAACAACAAGTTCAAGTTTGAACTGGACTCACGGGTGATAATAACTTTCATGTTTTTTATTGGCATGTGAGCCACAACTCAGAGGTGTCCTGTTGTTCATTAACTCTCACTGTGTCTGCACTCAAGATTTCAGAACTTAAAGCAGCGCGTCAACTGGCATCTGAGGTCACATCTAAAGGAGCATCTCTGTATGATCTTCTCGGAAAGGAGGCGGACCTACGGGTGAGCTATGCACACATGATTGATGTTTCCGTCCTTTTCCCTCGTGAACCATCTGATGATCATGTCAAAAACTTTTCTTACCTTTCACATCTCTATGATGCCTATGAGGATGTTAGCAAGAATGTTTTGGGTTTTTTTTGGCCATAGATGAATGAAAGTTTCTGCTCTATGATCTTAAGAGCTGGACAACTGCAAAACAGTTTTTGACAGTGATACAGGAGATAACGCTTCTGTCCCATCCGTAGGAACTGAGAACTGCAGCCATCGCGAGGCCCCTGGACATCAATGAGACTGAAAAGGCCCTGAGAGCGGCCATCAAGGAGGTTTTGGTGTGTATTCATATTCCTTTCCTCGTTATAGCAATTAATTGTGACACCGTAGTTGTTTTGTATTACATCCGTTTGTACTGCATCACTAATGCCATTGTGTTCCTCATGAAGGAAAGGGTGGAGAAGACCAAAGAAATGCTGAATAACGTTGTTTCCGATGAGGCCAATCTGGATGCCAAAATAGAAAAGAAAAAGCAGGAGTTGGAGCGGAATAGGAAAAGACTCCAGACACTGCAGAGCGTGAGGTCAGTTAACATCCTTGCTGGGAGACAAAAGACCAACTAATCCAATGCAAAATGTTTCTTTTAGTTCTTTTAATCTCCAAGCTTTTCTAAAAATTGTCTCAAAGCAACTCTCTCAGTGAACTTCCTTTTAAAGGATGCAGTGCAGTGTTTTTGTGTGTCAACGCGTTCCTCTCTGCATCTCTAAGACCTGCGTTCATGGATGAATATGAGAAGATCGAGGATGAACTGCAAAAGCAATATGGCACCTATGTGGAGAAGATGAAAAACCTTTGCTACCTGGAGTCTCAGCTGGAGGAATATAACAGACTGGAGCAGGAGAGGTTTGAGGTGTGTGAATATGATTTGAATATGATCTTCCTAGCAGGTTTCTTTGACTGCTTGTAAAATACAAGTAGTTAGCATTGTAGTGAAGACCACCTAGACCGAGAACGAGTCAAGACCAAGACTCTGAGGGAGACCAAACCAATGCAGGACCATTACTGTAATCATCATCACCGTGGAGCTCGACATGTATTATTTCCAGTTCAAATTACTCATTTTCATGTACCCTGAGCTGTATTTTTGAATAGGTTAAAATGTTTAAGAATGAAACGTCATTTAAGTGGGAGCACGTGTTGTTGTTTTTTTCGGAGCGCCTCACTGAGCAATGCTTCACAGCACAGGGTAGAAATCCAACTTAACACTGGTGATTGGATGACCTCTCTGCCTTTCGTCCTCATCTTTTCATCTGTTACATTTAAATGTGACTGTTTCACACCCAGTTGCATCTGAAAAAAAACAAAAACCCCACTCAATCCAAAAAAGACCAACACCACATTTTGAAGGTCTTGGGTTTGTCTGGAAATCGATCTCGAGTGCCACAGGGCTACCGGCTGCTTTGGATGTTGACTGAAAGAGCTTGAATTAAGTGTTTTATCACAGTGTGTCCATGATCTCACATGTTCTCTATGTGTTTGTGTTTATCCCTGCAGGAGGCTGAAAACACTCTGAGGATGACGCAGCACAAACTGAGGGATGAGGAGAGGGCTCTTATGAGAAGTTCCTGTGAGACAAATGAAAGCAATTATCACAGCTCTTAATTTAGTTTTTTCCTTGTTTAACACATTTACCGCGCAAAATGTTTGTTCTGCAGTAAAAGACGAGGACTGGGACTTAGATGTTCTTGAGGATGAAGGTTCAGACAGTGACATGGAAGAGTCCCGGCCTTCCAATCCACGACCCACCCGTAATGGCATTATGGCAGGTAAACAAAATGTGTTGATAACTAAACGTTACACTTTGTCAAAATATACTCTTCCGCTTTACTCTCTATGGGTCGGAAATGTCTTCTTTTACGCAAATTAAGCTTTTCCTTCAGGAAGAGGAGCCAGATTCATCGGGAACATGCAGGGCGGTGACAGCGACGAGGTAAAGACTGTTCTGCCGTCCTTTCTTGTTCTAAGTCAATGATTGCACCTGTTTCTTTCCCTCTTTGGACTGTCTTCAGTATCTCACACGTCTCTGTCATCCACTTGTATTTTAAAAGCCCACATTAGCTGTGTCCAGAAGGCCATTTGTTTCTGACAAACAAGGGAGAGCACAGGTTTGTGCAGGACCAAGATCTAGTGTAGACGTGTTTGAATGTATTTTTACTTTTAATTCAGTGTTTCTTGTAGCAAACCCGTTCCTTGTGGTCTAGAATGAACAGTTGCTATGAGAGAGAACTTTGATGAACGATATTTTTGTAATTGCTACAGTCAATCATGTGTTTTTGCTCTCCTGCTGTTGCAGTCGGATGACAGTGAGATTGATGTGGATGAAGATGATGAAGAAGAGGGCGACGAGGACGACAGCAAGGGACTGGATGATGACAGTTTGGAGGGCCCAGTATCTCGGGGTACTCGCTCCTCAAGGGGGGGCAGGAGACCTCCTCTTCTGGAGGAGAGTGACAACGACTTCTGAATAAAGAGCAAGAAAACAGGGCGCAAGCCCCCTGTCGTGTCTGCTTTTCCTTGTGAGATTATGTATACGCTCTTATAGAACACTACCATCAATCACTGTATCATTGCAGCTTTTTTATTATGTACAATAAATGTACATTATGTATTATGTACAATAAATGTATGTTATTAAAATGTGACATCCTCTTTGTGCACAGACGGAAGTGTGACAGCCGTTTTTCCGTCATTCCTAGGCACACAAATCGGTTCTGCTAACGACCTAATGGCCACATCGGAACTGAAAGCACAATCTTCTCTCGAACTAGGCGGCGTCACCACGAGCGCGATCACACGTCATCAGATCGCGTCCTGTTTGTGGAGAGCAGGTAGCAGATGTCTCCCCGACCCAACAGGCAACTGTCGTCTGGTAACGACCTGTTATTCCTCACGAACTGGTATGACACCGTGTATGGAATTAATATGTTTGAACCATTACCCTCGAAACGATGTTTCCGACGAAGTCTGGCGGAGAGCGGGTCGCAGGTTGACGAGCAGGTCAACCTTATTTATCCTGCTAGCGTCAGCTAGCTAGAGCTAACTAGCTAGATACACTCTAGATACACCAAACGTTTGCTTGCTTGCCTGAAAAAAGCCCGTTGTCCTTTGCGCGAACAAGAATCATTAAACGTCTGATTGTTAGCACGGATTTTAAAGGATAGTTACGTAAGCTACTGTAACCTAGTCAATAGCAGCGACTCTGTTTACACCAGTACAATCACAATAAATGGCATTTTTTAAGCTAACCGATTATCGTATGGCATCTATTGCTAGTTCAACAACCACTGCTAATTACTGACTATTACTATTACTAACTGTCTAGATGATGACCGAATCACCTGATGGGTTTAGCTTTAAAAGAAAAAGATTTTTTCAGTTGCTAATGGCAGGCTCGAAGGAAAACACACTCATCGCATCTGATGTGACCGAATTGGTCATTTTTCTCTCGTTCAGCTGAAGAGCACCTGCTGGGATGCCAAAGAAGTTCCAGGGGGAGAACTCCAAGGCGGCCACAGCCAGAGCCCGCAAGGCTGAGGCCAAGGCGGTGGCAGACGCCCGCAAGAAAAAGGAGGAAGATGACGCACTGTGGCAAGAGACTGATAAACATGTCCTCAAAAAAGAGCAGAGAAAGGTAGTCGGTCTCTCCAATCTCATGTTCTTTTCAAGTTATTTCCTCTGTGGCTGTGAGGGGTTTTATCAAGTTTGGTTCATGTGGACCATTCACTCACAAGATTGGCTGCAATAACTGGTGTTTGTGTGTGTATTTTCATAATGAACCAAAACAGGAAAGAAAAGAACTTGTTTCACACAAACATATCCAATGGCTTCTGCTCCAGTGACGAATGGAGTATGTTTTCATTTCTTCTCAGTACAAGAGGCCAGTAGTCAAGATCAAAACTTTTTTTGCCTTTGCAGGATGACAAGGAGAAGAAGAGAATTGAACTGTTGGAAAGGAAGAAGGAAAACCAGCGACTTCTGGATGAGGAGACTGCCAGAATAAAAGGCAAAGCCCTCAAAGAGGCTTCAGCTGGAGGAAAAGTTACTCGCGCGCAGATTGATGAGATGCTTCATAATAATGAGCAGCAGCAGCTCAAACCTAAAGGTAAAGCTGAAGATGATGTCCATGCTGTGTCAAAATCGAAACGTTCCTTTCAAAATGTCACTTTTGTGATGTGTGTGATGTCTTGCTTCAGAGAAGAGCCACCTGGAGACTCCACTGGAGGAGAATGTGAACAGAATTATCCCCGATGAGGGAACTGTGGAAGCCAGGACAATAGAGGATGCCATTTCTGTGCTCAGGTATCCATCATTCCTAGTTTACCAGTCGACTGTGGGTCCAGTGCTAACTTATGGTCAGAAGGCGATGACTACTGCAGAGTGTAGAGCTCTGAAAAAGAGATTTCCAGGACTTTGGTACAGATGTGGCCTCTACACTCTTGCTCTTACTCTTAAAGTAGTAAAGATGACTTGCAAATGTTCTTAATGCTGTCGTCCTTTCTCCCAGCGTTGGACCTGAGGACCTGGACCGCCACCCGGAGCGTAGGATGAAAGCAGCGTTTGCTGCCTATGAGGAGGCCAACATGCCTCGCTTAAAAATGGAGAACCCCAACATGCGGATGTCTCAGCTTAAACAACAGCTGAAGAAGGAGTGGATAAAGTCACCAGAGAATCCCCTGAATCAACGATTTGCTGCGTACAACTCAAAGTGAACACACCCTCACCCTTATTGCGCCATTTTAAAACTGTCTGCCGTTGTGTATTGGAGACTTAAAATGGAAAATTCAACAGTTTAAGCAAGCTGACGAAAGCTTCATCATTACTTGCCCAGAGGCAGTATCTTGGGGGCCACAGGACTTTGTTTTTCCAGTCGCTGTCGGAAAGAAAATGTTTTTCCAATCCGATCATGTCTGTGCATGAGGCCTCTCAGCATCAAATGATTTTTTTTTTTTTTTTAACCCAGCCAGTGAGATTGAAGCCCGATAATTGGAGGGTAACTTATTAAACTTCACCATTCAACCGTTGGCTCTTGTTACTTTTGAATGAAAAACGTGTTGATCAGAGTCTGAGGACAAATATTTTGTAAGTTTTGTTTGGTCATGTTTATTTGACAAATGTCAAAGGGGACATTTACTATTATAGTTTGTTTGGTTTCTGTGCAGAGTATGAAGTCACAATCAATCAATGTAGGATAGCTGTGGCCACAAATAAGTAATTACTTTGGCAAGTAAGGAAGCAGTTTCTTTGAAGCACTAACTGTTGGCTCTGTGTGTTCAAACCACTGTCGCCAGTGGAGTGAGTCTCGCTCCCACAAACAGCGTCTTTTCTTCCAGAAAACCCAACCCCAACAGCAGCATCCCATATAATCAATTTAGATGCCGCGACAAGAGACAGATAAAGGCATAAACCCCTTTGTGTAGAAAAATAAAAATGAAAGAAACTAATTAATTTATCTCCTTGGGCTCACAAATACTTGTCTGCAACAGATATGACACATCATGCTGGGAAAGGCTTTCATTGGGGCTGAAATAGTCTCATCCCAAATTAGCTGAGACTTTAACGGTCCCATCGCTTTCATGAAAATGTTGGGCTGATGAAATTAAAGTGGATGGTGACTTTTGACAATGTGACTGTTGAGTTGAGGTTTGACAGAAGTAGGTGGGCCATAATATTTGGAGATAGTTGGTCGACAAGAAGTTTACCATCAAAATTTCTAGACGGATGTTCAAAGGCTTTTCAATCAGTCGCAGCAAAGGCAGTAGTGGTTATTTATACACGCAGTTGTCCAGTGCTGCCGTTTGTCACAAAGGGTTTTTGCAGCGCAGCAACATTCAAATACTGAGCTGCTGAGGCAGCAGAGCTGTTGACGTTTGCCTCATGTTAGTTGGAGTGACAGACAGTGCAGATTAACCTGGGTTTCAGTTGTCTCACAAATTCTTCACAAAAGTTTCCAAAAAAATTATCAGTGAGATGGGGTTTAAACACATACCACACACAATGAAATGTGCAGAATAAAAACAATCGAATCTGTGATCTTCTTGGTGGCATCGTATAACAGCTAAGTATTTTAAAACCATAACCTGATGCTCATAGTGTTGATGGCTCATTTGTCTGATCTTGCACAACACATGTGATGTGGGATGCAGAACAGGACACCTTTGTTCATCCGTGCTCCTGTGACAGAGCAGATAAGAGACCCTGCAAAGGCCTTTGAACTACGGAGCCTCAATGACAAGTGTCACTGATCTTTTCTTTTCCACTTTGCATTCAAAGCGACCGTCTCCTTTTAAACAGCAATCAGTCCACCCAGGCCCAGTTGATGGGGATATCTTTGAGCCTGTACGTGTGATGTTCTGCTTTTGCAGGCTGGTTGTTTGTAACCTGTTGCTGTGCCCTCCCCCTCTCATCTATTTGCATGGCAGCCCTCTACCAGGCCAGCTGCTGCCCTTTCTTTTCTTCATGTTGAATTCTAATCATTACTTTAAAAAGAAAGCACCTCCACAGCTGCTTAACAAGTGTTCGTACTGGGAGGAGACAAGCCGCTGTCCAGCACCCACTCACACGGCTCTGTGTCTTAATTCTCATCTGCAAACTGGCAGCAGCACTTACAGGTGTGGAGGAAAACCATCATTAGGAACAGGCAGGTAAGAATCACTGATGTTTTTATTGTTGTATTTGTTGTTTTGTGTTGAAGGTGTTGCTTGGAATGTTTCACTGCAATTGTAGGAGAGAACCACCCATAAAAGTTGTAAACCTTACCTATTAAAACCTTCCCTTAGGATTAATATTGATTTATTATTTGTATTGTATTATACAGCACAGAAATGGGAATCAAGATCAGGATGGGATTTGCTATCTTAAAATTTAATAATTTTATGCAAAAAATACAAATGTAGAATGAATTGAATGAATGGAATATTTTTTTCAGATTATGAGGAAATGGTGCAACAATCTTGGACAGTGTTTCTGGGAAATTGTTAACCGGCATAAGTTCTTAAGTGTTATTTTCCTTTGGTGAAAAAAGGGTCAAACTCATAAAAGTATTGAAGCACCGTCTCCTCATACATTGATTAGATGCGTTTATTGTGCTGCACCAGGGGACGAGCAAACATCATGTCCAGTGTACAAACATAAGATGGTGGGGGGGTTGGCAGCTGCTTTTGACAGTTTGACAACCTGCTCCGTTCCCAAACTGGCCTCAACAAATGTTTATTAATTTGACGATTCTCAATGGATCGACACCAACAAAATAGGGTATTTAAACAGGTTTATTTTTAAAAAAGGATACGTTTTTTTTGTTTGTTTGTATGAAAGCAACTTCCTTTTGTTTGTCGAGAAAGGTGTAGAAAATTCATGTAGTTACTGTATTTGCATAGACTTTATACGCTATTTTTTTCAGGATATGTTTGAAGCAGATCTAAATATAAAAGACTTGTTGGGACGGGGATGTCGGGGTGGGGAGTAATTCAGTAATTCATCTTATGCACATCATCTTTTGTTTGCATGTGTTTTATTTTAGCTGCACAGTGGCACAATGAGGTTGATTCTGGTTAAACCCACCAATGCAACCCGACGTCTTGACTCCACCGGTGAAGTGTTCCGTGACAGGGGCCATGACCACTTCACTTCAGGAGGTCCGTCACCCCCGACAAAAAATGCTGAGGACATCAACAATCGACGTCCAAGAGTGTCAATGGAAGCATCTTCATCTACACAGGAGACAAGTTTGTGCTGTTTCTCGTCCGCACCCCATGAAAAACCCAATGAAATCGGCCCCCAGACCGTTTCTGCTCAGATTTCGCAGCTGGAAAGCCAAAATATAACCCTGTCACAGCTGGGTGATCAGGACTGGCTGCTGCTTTGTGACCAGGTCAACAGTGTAGGAGATGATTCCCTGTCAGTGGAGAGACCAGGCACCGGTGTTGGACCCAAGCACAGTGATGGATGTGGTTGCTCTTGTCCTGATGCCCACCGGCCTTCAGAATTGTGTCAACCACCATCAAAAAACAGACCAATCCAAAACCCCACACTTTCAAACAAGACAAGCCTCTCGTCTTCACCACATTCCCAACTTTTCTCCCAAACCATGCAGTTTTCAACCCATTGCCAGGTTTTAGCTCACAAAACAAAACCGAGCGATCTTTTGAAACATGCAAAAAACCATCCACAAGGCAATTTCACACCTCAAGACCAAGAAGGTCACTCAGCAGTTTTGCATCAACAACCTTGCAATCATTTTAAAGTCAAGGAGAACAGCCAAGCAACCTGCCCAGATTTGTTCAACATCCCCTTAAACTCCACTGAGTGTTCAGAGACACATGAAAAGGAACTGCACCAACAGCCTGCTACTGCTCCGGATCACAGCTGGAAAGAGCTTTTTGATAAAGAACCATTGTTAGTTCAGACACATCAAAAGAAAGATTCTCGCTGGTCTGTAAGTGGTGATGAAATCTGGAAGTCATCCCGAGATCCATCCATCACTCTCCGATGCTGCCATCTTCCGTATAACCCTTTGACCACTTCTCCTCAGGCAAAGAGGTCATCTACACCTGGTACTAACACAAGTTTTCAGTCCCTCTCCGCCAGTCTGTATAGTTCACTTGACAAACAGGACCTGATGGAGGACAGAGATAGACAGCCACCTCATCAGGTACAAGATCCCAGAAATAAATACTGTTAACGTTCAATTTAATATAACTGTGTTCATGTATTCATAATGAATAATTATCAGAGTGAGATTGTGATGGTAATTCTAGAAGCCAAATGGTTCTCCATCTTCCCAATCTGGATCATATAATTGAACCAAACAGCACATATAATTTCATATCATACAATTGCATGTGTTTAAAGCGGGTCCCTGGCAGAGTACAGAGTAATTCACACAGTCAAGTTAGAACATAAATAGTGAAATTAGTCCTCTCTCTCCTCCCCTGTCATGAACACTCCCCAGCATCCCGTCGCAAGACGCTTTTTCTGTCATAGCTTCCATCCATTTTTTGTTGTCTGGTGGGGATGTACTGTTCGACAAACTCACTACAAATATCTTTATTCCGCCCACTGAAATCCCAATGATTCACCAAAGTCCGACTGGGTGTGTCCTGTATGTAAATTGCCCTTTCCTGATACCGTGTTTATGTGGAGATCTCTCCAGAAGTTGCCCTTTTCTTCTAAGTCATACTTTTGCAATAACTCTGAAAATGAAATAAATTCTCCATTCACAAATTCGTCACTTAATTTGCATATTCACTTTGTAAACCACAGCCGGGTTGTTCCATCGTGAGGTATATATTTGTTTTATGTGTGGGGCACTGCACCTTTGGTGTATTTCGAGTATGTCAAAATTGTGCAAAAGGAATATTCCAGTCCCCTGGTTGATGGTCTTTGTGATAGCACCTTCAGCGGGTTGAAGGGTCTCTGTAGTTCCGTTTCAATTTGAATCAAGCCCAGTTCTTTGGCTGTTCCCTTCCAGTATTTAGCCAGTCTCGTAATTTCAAATGCTAGGTTGTATAATGTTTATTTTTTAAAAATATTTATCCTTGTTTCTTGTCCAACATTACCTCTTAAAATGTCGGGGATGCCATGTTTTGACATTATATTTATCTTCTTATGATCTCTTGTATTCATTCATTAATCAAGAATTATATAAAAGAGGATTGCTGACTTCTTACAAAGTATTTCCCGCTCACATTATTCATATATGCCACAGATAAATTTCACCGTTGTGACTGTCTTACTCTTTTTTGCAGACAAACACACAGCTACTCAGTGGATCAAAACTCTCCCTCCCGAAACCTTCTTCGCTGTGTGAACTGACAAAAAGTGGTAACATAGTTAATGGAAATGCTCTGAGGCCACTGGCGAGTCAAGATCGTTCAAAATCTAGTCTTTCAGAGCTTCACGCAGGCCAGCATCCTCGTCAGCTACTTCACAGTGCCGTTCTTGAAGATGCCTTCTCCAAAGGCCGAGAGGACTCAAGTAAGGCCAACAGTGAAACCATGACCCGGGAGGAGGGGATTGGGCCACAGAAGAAGACCAAGGACATCAGCTACAGGCTGGGTCAGAGAAGAGCTCTTTTCGGGAAGCGCAAACAGCTGAGCGACTACGCTTTGGTCTGTGGGATGTTTGGCATTATTGTCATGGTGATAGAAACAGAGCTGTCGAGGGGATTTTACGGCAAGGTAGTCCTCAGATCTGCACAAAGTCGGTACAGTGTTAAATTAAGCTATTGGTAGCAGTCAAGGTGTTTTGTGCTTGACTGAAAACAATCACAACATTAATACTGTGCTGCTAGCCTGTTTAGACATGCAGTTTAGAAATATCTCCACTCACAAGTTTGTGTTTCTGTTGTCTTCATTCAAAGGAATCCATGTACTCTTTTGTACTGAAAAGCCTGATTAGTATCTCTACTGCTCTTCTTCTTGGACTCATTATGATGTACCATGCAAGGGAAATCCAGGTATGTGAATCCATGAGTTCAGAATTTACCAGCATCTGTGTGCGTTTATCATCTTTAGGATCATGCAGAGGAACAATGTGCTCTTTGCGCTGTAGACGAGTGCTGAACATTTAACGCTGTGAGCTATTCTATTGTTCTGGATCCCAGTCGGTCAGCAACACCACATTTGACCTTCAAACTACCGTGTGTAGTTCTTATCCTGAAATATCACCAGGCTTAAATGCGCCAACATCCTGTAGTTACCACTTGTGCCAGCAGAGTCACTTCTGCATTCATATGCAACTAACACATTTTCCTTTGTTAGCTTTTCATGGTGGACAATGGCGCAGATGATTGGAGGATCGCCATGACCTTTGAGCGGATTTTCTTCGTCGCGTTGGAGCTCTTCGTTTGTGCTATCCATCCAATCCCAGGCCAGTATGTGTTCAACTGGACTGCTCGCTTGGCCTTCAGCTACACAACATCGGTGGCAGACGCTGATGTTGACATCATCCTCTCCGTACCAATGTTCCTGCGCCTCTACTTGATTGGCCGGGTCATGCTGCTCCATAGCAAGCTGTTCACAGATGCCTCTTCTCGCAGCATTGGGGCACTCAACAAAATCAGCTTTGACACTCGCTTTGTCATGAAGACTCTGATGACCATCTGTCCTGGCACTGTGCTGCTGGTGTTCAGTGTGTCCTGCTGGATCATCGCGGCGTGGACTGTGCGAGTATGTGAGAGGTATAAGCAATTGATTCTGACAATCGTCCGTTCTTCTTTGTTGACAATGATCTCGTAAACATAAATAAATCAGAGGTAATTCACTTGAAAGGATTTTTCTAAGTGTCTCTCCAGTTTTTGACTGTTCCAATTTGGTTTGTGTTTCCATACTATAGGTATCACGATGCACAGGAGGTGACCAGCACTTTCCTCGGAGCAATGTGGCTGATCTCCATCACCTTCCTATCTATTGGCTATGGCGACATGGTCCCTCATACATACTGTGGAAAAGGAGTTTGCCTGTTAACAGGAATTATGGTAACGATTCTTTCACCTGTTCGTTGTGCCAGGAGTGTGGTAGAAGTTACATTTGTGTTCTGAGCAATTCAAGTTGGAGAAACTGATTCTTATTTGTAGTGCATGGCAGTGTCACTGAACTGATACAGGTAAAATCTTCTACACATGTAATACTCTTCACCACATGGTCACATTAATCACGTCCCTTCTCATCAGGGAGCAGGCTGCACTGCCTTAGTTGTTGCTGTTGTTGCAAGGAAGTCAGAACTCACCAGAGCTGAGAAGCACGTCCATAACTTCATGATGGACACTCAGCTCTATAAAAAGGTGCAACATGCTGCTTTTCCCTTTTCGTGAACAGAACAATAATACAGTCAATTAGTATTTTTTGTCGCTGGGCGCGCAGACATTTGAAACATTCTTATTCTGCCACTTACGATTGACTTCAAATTACATCCACAGATAAAAAATACAGCAGCCAATGTTCTGAGAGAGACGTGGCTCATCTACAGAAACACCAAGCTCGTCAAAAAGATCGATCGAGCTAAAGTACGTCATCATCAGCGTAAATTCCTGCAAGCTATCCACCAGTGGGTAAAAATGATACACTTTTTATTTTGTTTCATTTTATTAAGTTTCAAGGATAATATGCATTATGCATTTGTTCTGCTTGGCTTACTATTGACTTCTCTTTTTCAAGACTACGAAGGGTTAAAATGGAGCAACGAAAACTGACGGACCAGGCAAACACAGTTTCTGATCTCGCTAAGGTTTGTCCAGTAATTTTCATTTGGTTTTGACAAAATGAACTTAATTCAAGATGTTAATCATCATCATCACCATCACTAAATCCCTTTTGCCAGGCACAACCTTGTAGTGTGTGTCAAATAAATTCAACATTGTGAGAGGAAAGGTTCTTCATTCAGCTGTTGTCTCTGCAGACTCAGAATATGATGTATGATCTGGTGTTGGAGCTGCAGCATCGAAGCGAGGAGCTAGACAGGAGGATTGTCGCTCTTGAAGAAAAACTGAGCTCCATCCTCTTTAGTGTTCAGTCGCTGCCTGGTGTGCTTTCTCTGGATATTACAAAGCTACAAAAAGACTTCTTGGATGACTTGGCCTGCCGTGTCCACTTCCTGTCATCCTCCCTTAGCTCTGAGTGCTGCTCAGTTCCTGCAGCTCCATCCAGGCCACACCACATCTGAGCCACCTTACAGCTGATAATCACTGGTTTCCTCTTTGATTACAACCTTCAGAAATTGCGGAGAGGACTCTCCTAACATTCATTCTTACTACTTTCAATACATTCACACAGTTACACACACTGACCCCCGGGAGTTACTGCTACACTCTCACGCAGAGCAGTCCAATTAAAGGGGAAGTCCCCCAGTTGGGGAGGTCTACAGGAAGTCCAGAGTATTATTCCCTCATTTCCTGTGCTCGATGTTTCTTTGTGAGAGGAAAAACCTGCTTTTCACCTCGAAACAGACAAATGCCAGTAGATCCTATGTTCATCTCTCCTCACAAATTTGTATTTATATGGATTCATAAAGAACTTGAACCGTTACATGTAAAACTGTAAAATTATTCCAATATGAGAAAAAAAAAATCCCAAATGTGCTTTGTTTGTTCATTCTTCTTTTACTTTGCAGACCTGTCTGTATGCAGTGAAATATTGACCAATAATTCTTACTTGAAAACATTGTAATGTCTGAAATTCTTCCACTTACTTGTACATTGCCCCACTAAACTGTATTTAGTGTGAAATATGCAGTTGTGGTTATATTTGTGTAGGTTCCAAACAGTTCTATATTTTATTATTGTGTTGATACATTTAAAGATTATTAATACAGACTATTAACAGAACTACATATATCCCCTGTCAACATTTGGAGGTAGATAATTTATTTAGTTATTTTTATGTTATAAGAAATTTAACTGACTAGTAGAAGAATTATAATAACATGTTTTAATACTGTTTAGCTACTTTTTGTATTTGACTTCCTCATTTATAGACTCAGGATTTTCACTTTAAAAAAAAAAAGATTTTAAGCATGTCACATCTTTATGTTGACTTTAACTCTACAGAGCCATCATACTGTAAATAGCTCTGCCTGACCATAAACCTGATAGTGGTTTCCACAATGTATATACAGGTTTGATGTGTTTGTTAACGTAAGAGCTTGTTTGTCCTTCACAGTATAGTTTATAATTCGATATAGTAGTAGCTTATCTGGCAGTTTGACGAAAACAACACATTAATGAACAACACATCGAATCAGTAAGACAGCCACAACAGGAGCTACTCGGTGTTGTTTACCAGCGCAACCATCTGCCTGGCTTCATAATGAAGAGCGCCATAAGATCTCGCGATAACTATCAGAAGAGAGCTGCACCCACGAGAATGTCGTTTCGCGCGCTGAAGCTTAGCGCCAGTCACATTACTGATTGACAGCACTGATATCCAATGAACGCTGACTACTTAGGAGCACTCAGCCAATAGTCAGGACAAATCTTTCAAGTAGGTGGTACTTCAAAGTCTTGAAGAATCACTCATTGATCAATATCCAACAAGGCATAGAGTTGGGTCGTGCGAACCCTGTGGAGAAGATACTGGAGAAAACGTGAACATAACTCTGTAAAGGCCAATTTTCCCTTTTCACTTGGACGAATCAACAGGTAACGGAGTTTCTTCCACGTTCTATTAACTTTTAAGAGTTGTACTCATTGATATATATTTCCAACAGCTAGCTTAGTAAGGTTAGCTAACTTGACAAAGTCGTACCTCGTTTCTGGTGTGCTTACTGCACGGAACCATCAAATGTGAAATTCAGGTTGAATGAAATCAATTTCCGACAATTTTCTTACGGTTCATGGGGCACTGATTTATGGTTGCTAACACACACATTGAAAGCTCTGTAACATTAACTTGTAACAGGGTTTGTTGTTTTGTTCAGCTTTGAAATGGGTGGCTGATGAACTTGAGTATTTCAACTATTGTTTCTTTATCTGTCGTGTGCGTACGAAAGTTTAAATTGTCGGAATTTAAACTAGTCTCGTTACTTGCTTTTATTACAGAAAAACAAACACGCAAACCTAAACATCAGGTCATTTTTCCTGTTTTTTCATACGTGGTGGTGTACGGTGCCGTCTGCTTTTGATAATATTTGAATGGGATATGTAAAACTACTCGTTCCTAAGAGCACCAAGTATCGTCTGATGTTATTAGCTTCCTATATTTTGTTCACCGGCACTAGTGTATTTCAACCCAGCGGAGAGAACCAGACCTAGGCTGAGAGCGTGTAAAAGAGGCCGATTTCCCCACTTTCTGTTTCTGATGAATGAAGCACCGTCCGAATTTACAGTGGATCGATATAACCTAACGTGTTCTAAACTACAAGTAAGATCACGTTTGGGGATGTTTTATTGTCAGATCGCAAGGCACATTGTTTGCTAGCGCTCCCTCGCGTCCGGATGTGCCTGCTTTTTAAAAGAACTGGGAGTGGCCTACAGCTCAGTTTCCCGCACTGTATTTAAATCAGCCCGTTCCCTCCCTTTCTCATATTCTGCAGAGGGAGTCATAGCCCGGTGCTGACAGCATCACACAACGGTCCAGGAAGTGACTTACACATAGGAAGAAAGTAGAACCTTTCATTGCCGGAGTATTATTTTCTTCAGAAGTGCACTTGCACATGAGGTTTAATATCATTTGGAAAAAAATGTTTGCGCTTATACTACCCAAGTTCATGCCATCAGCAACATCCTCTTCATATTATATGACCAGTCTGAGATGCAACTAACCAATGAACCCACCAAGTTTTTATTTCTGCAGTCTGTTATTACTACTGCTGATTGAGCGATCAGTAATACCTTGCATCTTGTGTTACTGCCACAGAGTAAATGTGTCTGATGATAACATTTTAGATTCATCATTAGTGCCGAAAATCATCCCTGTTGGTGTACTTTCAGGGCAGCTGCAATGTGGATTCAAGTGCGAACAATGGATGGGAAAGAAACCCACCGGGTGGATTCCCTATCAAAACTTACAAAGGTGGATGAGCTGCGCCTGAAAATCTTTGAGCTCTTTAAAGTGGAGCCAGAGAGGCAGAGGCTGTTCTATCGTGGCAAGCAGGTGAGGTGATCATTTTTACCACCAGCAACTTTCTGTCATAGCTGTTTATCAGTAAAAATGGTATTTTTTTTACACCACATATATTTTGTTCAATATCAGATGGAGGATGGACACACCATATTTGATTATAACGTGGGCCTGAACGACATAGTGCAGCTGCTTGTCAGACAGACACTGCCCGTTGTCGAACATGCCAAAAGCAAAGACAAAGAAGCTGAGCTCTCCGACTCTGATTCTGGCTGTGGCTCAACCCCAAGTGAGTCAGACAAGAACTCAACTCATGGCGAAGTAGAGGGTCAGACTGCTGGCACTTCTGCCCAGACAAATACCCCGGAGCTCATTGACCCAGGATTTGGATTTTACAAGGTATGTTTCAAAAGTGGCAATATTGTATATTCAAGAGTTATTCAATTACATGCCCCTTTTTCATCCACAGTACTGTTTTGGGGATGACCCCCCCCCACACACACACACACCACCCAGCCCCGATGTTTTTGAGCAGCTGTCTCTTCTCATGTTTTCTTTGTTTTTATTTAGTGTCAGAATTATATCATGTATTCAGGTGGTTTAGCATGTTGTGTTGTATGGCTAAACGAGAGTGATTTTTACATCAGTGTCCTTAACATGAAGTCTTACTTACACTGTGTTGGATGAATGGTTGTCCAGCCTATAGAACTATACAGGAAACATCAGTGGTATGCCAGCGTAGTCTGTCTGTCCCATGATCTATATGTGTATCGAAGCATATACATCATATTGTAGTATAATATTTTGAAGCTGTATATTTGTCATTTAAACTGAATCCAGCTTGTGCAGTTTCACAACACTCTTTTGGAACGCATCTATGACACAAGATTTATAAAATATGGACTGCCTTTATATCGAAATATTCATGGTTTCACACACTCACTGACCAGTATTGAGCCTGAGAAATGTATGCACGTGTCTAAAAAGTTTTTTGTTTTGTTTTTTTCTTTTCGAATGAAGATCAATGAGTTGGTGGATGCGAGAGACTTAAACATGGGAGCGTGGTTTGAAGCCCAGATTGTGAATGTTACGAAGACGGCAAAGACTCCCGCAGAGGAGGCTGCCGAGGCACAGCCAGAAGAGGAGATTCTCTACCACGTGAAATATGAAGAGTAAGTACTTCTCTATTACTCAATACCTGATAAATAAAACAAATAACAAGCAATGTAGTTGATTATACACCATCACACTTTAGTTATTATAGTGAAGTCATTGTACAGGGCTCTATAGAACTAGACAAATTACATGTATGTATGTGTGTGTGTGTGTGTTTGTGTGTGTTTGCTGTCCACCAGCAGCTAGTCCTCCCAATTCCATACTATAATGAACGTACATCTTCCCGGCTCCATATTGATTTGCTGTAACTTTCACTATCACAGCTACCCAGAGAATGGAGTTATTCAACTGCTGGTGAAGGATGTTCGCCCAAGGGCCCGCACTGTGTACCAGTGGCACCAGCTGGAGCCTGGCATGGTGGTTATGGTCAACTACAACCCAGATGATCCCAAAGAGCGTGGCTACTGGTACGACGCTGAGATCCAGAAAAAAAGGGAAACGCGCACCGTGCGAGAGGTCTATGCCAAGATCATTCTGGGGTAAGGTGATTGGTACATGTAAAGCAAAAATGTCAAGGAAGATATCTTTGAAATTCAGCAGGCTGTGCAGTAGCGGGACACAGTAATATCTTGAATAGAATAATATTTATTGTAACTATACTAGTCGATTGTCATGAATATTTCACAAAAGTCAGAAATGGGGATAAACGTAAATATACTCGTGTGGATCCATGATATTTCTGTCTGGCTCACAGACATGTTGTCATTTTATTTGAGCTGCCACAAGAGGGAGCCAGTGTCCCTCAAATATGCTCAGCTTGTCATTCAAAGGAATGAAGGCTTCTCTGCAGGAAAAAGTGAAAAATATTTTGTTTAAATTCCTGGGCTTCCAAACTAAAGAACAGCAGGAAATGCCCACCTGCACAACCTGATCACACATCTCTGGCACCAACACTACAATCCATCAGTTACGGTCATGTTCATGCTTATGTTGCTTACGTGTTACATGTGACATTTAGTTAACTCCAAAAGAACATTGTTGCTCAGATTAGACATGGTGTTTTTTCCTGATATGAGAGATGAGCTAATATTGAATGATGAGCTGCAGAACTGTTGGAAAGTAAATCCGCACCCACATCTTTTAGAAATATTCATCTGTCATGCAACCCCAGGGGGTATTGGCTAGTGTACATCAGCTGTGGGTGTATAACTGCACTACAAGTTGTCTAATTTGGATAAGTTGAAAGGTTTTGCTGATGACCTGGTTTAGAGATTAGTCATTATAAACAGGAAAGTATTACATTGCCACTGTTTGTTTCTTCACATGTAGGGATGCCGGTGACTCTCTGAATGACTGCCGGATCATGTTCCTTACTGAAATCTACAAAATTGAGCAGCCTGGCTCTCTGAGTGAAACACCAGCTGGATCTGAAAGCCCGCTTAAAAGTAAGTAAGACTGTTAAAAGAAAAAGTGATGTCCATTACTGTGGTGGTCTCAGAGTGAAACTGCATTTTTGAAAAACGCTTTTGTATAGTTGATCTTGAATCAGACATGTCTCCCCACTTGAGAGCATCTGCTCGATGAAACCTGTTATGTCATGAAATTTCCAGGATCAAATGGACCAGAGTGCAAGCACTGCAAGGACGATCCCAATAAAAATTGTCGCTGGTGTAACTGTAATGTCTGCGGCATCAAGCAGGATCCCGACAAGCAGCTCCTGTGTGATGAATGTGACATGGCCTATCACACTTACTGCCTGAACCCTCCACTCACCTCCATCCCTGAGGATGAGGACTGGTCAGTATGATCAAATGTTGGATCTGTTTTTGTTTTTTTTTCCAGAAAAAGACTCCCAACACCCAATTCCTACTGTTTGTAATGTTGTTTGAATTAACTCTGTGTTCAACTCAAACCAGGTATTGCCCAGCTTGCCGCAATGACACAAATGAGGTGGTGCGTGCTGGAGAGAAGCTGAAGGAGAGCAAGAAGAAAGCAAAGATGGCTTCTGCCAGCTCCTCTAGCCAGAGGGACTGGGGCAAAGTGAGTGCTGGCACAATACTGCATGTATACGAAATTATTAATACATTACGGTATTGACACTGATGTTTCCCAACATGCCAGGTAAACATGAACAATGTGGAATACAGTGAATGTCAACTAAAAGCACTAATAGATTTGAAAACCTTAGACTGTCTGTGAAACGTGGACATTATAACAACACACTTGATTCTCAAAATTGATGTTTTGTCCCTGAGGGCAACATCAACCCCTGAAAGCAATGTGTGTTTCCTGTCTCTCCAGGGAATGGCTTGTGTGGGTCGCACCAAACAATGCACCATTGTCCCTTCCAACCACTATGGCCCAATCCCTGGTGTGCCTGTCGGCTCCCTCTGGAAGTTCAGAGTGCAGGTCAGTGGAATAGTATTCCCCCAATACTTCATCATAGTCAAATAATTTGTAAAATACTCAAACAGTACCACAGTCTTGCCATTTTTAAAGCTCCACCTGGCTCTTAGATGGCTCTTTCATGTCACCCTGCTCCTACACACCTGATCACCTGAATCAATCTCTGTAAAGTTCTGAAGAGACCTGACAATAAGCAGCCGATATGAATCAGGTGTGTAGGAGCACGGTGACATCAAAAACCTGCAGGATAGGTAGTTCTCGAGGACCGGTTTGGGCACCCCTGCTCTAGATGAGGATGCCTAATGATTGTTTCAGTGGCCTCCACTAATACATTATAATGTACATTCAGGTCAGTGAGTCTGGTGTCCACAGGCCACATGTCGCTGGCATTCATGGCAGGAGCAACGATGGTGCCTATTCACTGGTCTTAGCTGGGGGCTATGAGGACGATGTGGTATGTTGGATTTTTTTTTTCATATTTTAAAGTGGTGTTATCGGATTTAGGTGAATGAGAACCAAATTTACCAAATTAGTCAAATCAGTCATATGTCTGTTTCTAAAACCAGGACATGTTAATAGTTTATATATGACACTGGTTGTGATGCTAATATGTGTTACCTTGTAGGATGATGGAAATGAGTTCACTTACACTGGCTCTGGAGGACGAGATCTGTCTGGAAACAAGAGAACTGCTGAACAATCTTGTGACCAGACACTCACCCACATGAACCGGTATGATACTCAAAGAGAAAACCTCTAGTACCTTTAGTCAAAGCTTAATATATCTGAATAGTCTTTCCTTTTTTTTCCCCCCCAGGGCACTTGCTCTCAACTGTAACATCCCCGTCAACGACAAGAACGGAGCACAGGCAAAGAACTGGAAGGATGGCAAACCTGTCAGGGTTGTGCGCAGCTGTAAGGGTCGCAAGCACAGCAAATACTGCCCTGAAGAAGGAAACCGATATGATGGAATATACAAGGTAAGAGTGGTCACTGGACAGCGTTGTCCAGTATGTATGCTTGTCAGGTTTACAAATAAACTGTCACTGTCAACAAGAATCAAGTGTATGATTAACTCGATGCATTTACATGCTCAGGTGGTGAAGTACTGGCCGGACAAAGGTAAATCTGGCTTCTTGGTCTGGCGGTATCTCCTTAAGCGTGATGACGATGAACCAGCACCATGGACGAAAGATGGCAAGGAGCGCATCAAGAAGCTTGGTCTTACTATGCAGGTGGATATCCATTGTGGATGTTTGCAGATATCTGCCATATTTATTTTAGCATTTACTGATTGAACGTGACCTTTTTTTAGTATCCTGCAGGGTATCAGAAGGAGAAGGAGAATAAAAATGAAGTAGAGGAGGAGGCCACTCCCAGCAAGGCAAAGAGGAAGAGAAAATCTCAGAGCAGTGGTAAGTTGACATTGACACACTGAGATGACTGACACTCCTTCAGAACAGTGCTTTGGGTGTGTTTGGGAGTACATGTTAAACATTGAAGTTCACGTTTTAACTCCACTGTATACACTGAACTCTCTGGGCTCGGAGGACTGGAAACAAACCAAATGTTTTTTTTTTTTTATAAAGTTCATTGTATTTTTAATTAAATGAATAAAAACACATTGCTTTAGCTGCTAGAAATGTATTAGTCCTGTAAAGAGCTCAATGCTAAACTTCCCCAGGCCATGAAAGAAAAATATATCCTATTCAACATTTCATAATAGTTCAGTTCCTCCCAGGCGAGGTGTGATGTGGAAACAGTCACTACAACAGCTTGGACTTGAACTGATTTTTTTTTTGTGATATTCTTTTGTTAGACTCAAACAAAGCGTCGCCAGTGAAGTCACCTAAGAAAGTTAAGGTGGAGGTTTACAAGCTTTCTGTGGAGCAGAAGGGCCTCATCAAGGGTGATACAGCAAACAAAAAGCTGTGGGATGAAGCCATGGAGTCACTGTCGCTTGGACCGGTGAGCAGAGCTTTGTTTGGTCAAAAGTTTGCATCTGCTTAATGCTTGAGGAAACGTAATAGTTTGTAAATATGAATACCATCTTCCATGTGTAGTACTGTATGTCTACATCATCACATTATATTAATCACATACTGAAATATTCTACTGATCATTCATGTTTGTAGTCCGTAACAGGGGAGAAGATACTTTGAACTTAGTGAGAATGCAACGTTGCAATGGCTACTGACACAAGCATCGTTTTTCCTGTAGAAATTCTTAAACAAAGTTGAAGAAGTTTTCCTCTGCATTTGTTGCCAAGAAGTGGTCTATCAGCCCATCACCACAGAGTGTCAACACAATGTCTGCAGGGTAAGAAGATGATTTACTATGAAAAAAAATTACAGATTCAGTGCAAAATAACTGACGACAACACGCTGCACTGAAATGAAAGCGCTTCTAGTCTGTTAATACATTTATATTTTGAAAATGCAGGAATGCCTCCAGAGGTCCTTCAAAGCAGAGGTCTACACCTGCCCGGCCTGCAGGCACGACCTGGGCAAAAATTACTCCATGGCTGTCAACAAATCCCTGCAAGACATTCTAAGTCAGTTTTTCCCCGGGTACAGCAATGGGCGATGATCATTGGCTCTGCCTACTCAGCCCTGGAGGAAACACAATGCAAAGTGCAAGGGGAGTATTCGGTAGAGGCAATAAAGAATCAATTTCTCTTAATATATTTTTATGATCATAGAACTGCAATTTTTGTAAGCTACCATTTTTCACCTTGGATCTGTCATGATGTGTAGTTGAATGATAAATTGAAAATTCTGTTGTAAATGTCCGTTACTCCGTTTATTACCTTCACCTGTGATTTCTCTCCCGGTGTTTTGTTACATTAACTAATGCTAACGTTATCCAGTACTTTTGCGTAACTAAATCCCTCCATGTTAAAATCTAGCTCTGATTAAGTCGGAGGTGGTTAAGATGTTTGCCCGTTTTTTAGAGATGAGGTTATGTTTTTCCATACTTAGTCTTTCGTTGAGCGGTGACATGTTTTTCAGAAAAGTGATCATACATTCAGTGTATTCACCTGTGAGCTTTTGCATGTGCTATCGCTGGGAACTTGTTTACTCTTAGTTTGTAATCGTCCGCTAATTTTGGCCACGTCAGTGTTTGCAAGCAGTGTGTGCGTCTTGAGTTCCTGTGAAGGAATCAGTTGGCAAAAGCAAAGATGATGCAGTCCCTAAATACCTAGCATGACATTTTTTGTCAGAAGATTGGTATTGCATTAAGGTGACAAGTGAGCAGAGCCTTTCTCCAGTTCCCTGAAGGTTTGAGAGAACGTGTAGTATCCACAAACCTTGAGTTGGCCATTACGTATCACTGTTTTTTTCTTCACAACGCTTTAATATTTTGTGAACTTGTATGAAGGTCGATTTAAAAGCTCCTCTGAACGTTAAAGCCTTCACAACCAGATTATAACAGCATTTCTTTGGTATATATATTTGGATTTCCATTTTTTCCAAGTTCAAAGATAAGTGCTTAACTAAGAGTGTAATGTAGGACATCCCTTGTATCTAGCTCTGTAGACAAGGTCACACAAACCTATTTGAGTCTAGAAACCCTATTTGTATTATTTCTTTCTCAAAAAAAATATCGTATCTTTTAAATCCATTGTTGTCTAACCAGATTTTTGTCTCTTGTGGTAATAAGACCACATTTTATAACTAGATTCTTGTGTTAAGTGTTGAAATGTGAAGGCAACTCCACACTGCTGAAGCTGAAACTTGCTATTTCTCTTCAGGAATGAAGTTTCAGTGTGTGATAATGTCCTTCATAGCAGCACTCAATTTTAATGGTGAGGCAAAGATTTGCTGAGAGTGGGAAATGTATATTTTCAGAATTGTATAATTTTTTTAGTCGTTTTTATTTTACTGTTATGTAGTTTTTAGAATTGCTTGCACTGTTGGTGCCAGTTTGTCAATACATTCTCATTGTTATTCAATAAAAGTGTGAAACATAGTCCGGTGTGTTTGTTTTATTGCATGCGGTGAGTTTGGTTGCACTATGTATACAGGAAATTAACTGGCACTCGTGTTTTAATGGTGTAGACACCTTGCCTTTTGTGGACAGCATATTTAAACATCGAACGTTAAATTGGAGTATTCAGTTTGCACTAGATCTGTACTATTAATGTCACCGTCGACAAAGCCATAATTCCCTTCAACTGCACAGCGGTGTGTACGTGCGTGACGTGCACGTTCGAACCCGGAAGTAAGTAGCAGAAAATGATTGTTTCATTGGCCAGACTGTTTGTCAATCACTCAACGGACCAATTACATTATTGGGTTTGTGAGCTAAAAGTCAGTCGCTTCACCCAACCAATCACCACACACGCTCTTAGTAGTGGGCGTGACCTCTAGGTAGCCTTAGCTGGCTAACAGAAGAGGAAAAATCGATCCAGGGAATTGTACAAAAACGACACAAAATCGATTGACGAAAATAGAGAGGGGACCCTACATTGCTGCAGGAGGTAATGTTTTCAAATGCAAGTCATATTTTATAACACCACAATTCCGTATTCTCGTTATATTGTATCTGTCGTCGTGGTGTTTTGTTTTTTTCCGAATGCAGATATGGAAGTAGTTGGGAATAAGCGAGCTAGTGTTAGCATACGCTGCCTAAGGACGCATCCAAGTGTTCATGTCTTGCAATGCAATCCTTTGCTACAGGTCTAGGCGATGTCACAGCATTTACTAGCGACCATAGACCCGTTTCTGAATTTAAAATTGTACAAGTTGGTTGTATTTCAGCGAGCGTTTATGTTTCGTGTCTGCTGTCATCTTGGCGTGAATGCTAGTAGTTTGTCAATTGTGTACCGCTACCGTCGCCGTAGCCGATGGCTTCAAAGTATGGCGATGAAACGTAACTGAAGGAGAGGCGTCACTTCACTTCGAGCGATGCCATTGTGGCTGAAGAGCCCCGACATGTCGTTTACTTGGTGGGGAAGTTTACGGCAGTTGTGGACCCGGTTTCGGGCCCTGTGAGTTTAAATGGTCCATGTAGGCCCTTATTTGCTGTGTTTAGACAGCAGGGGGCTCTGGCCGCTGACTATACCAGCCATGGTTTCAGAATGGTCGTCCACAGCAACAGTAAAATTAGTTTTGAATTTAGTCCGATTCATGAGCTGACACGTCTTTGAAACCATCCTGATTTTGAGCCCAATTTCTTGACAAATGCCACAATAAAATCCCTAAATTAGAAACCTGCGTGTTGTGTCTCCACCAGCAACCCAAGCCAGGTGGTTATTTGAATTTAATGCAAATCGCTGGTTGAATTTTCTCCATTTGCCTTATAGACTTAAAGGCAGCCCACCTTCTCCCAGTACTGTGATAAGAGGGGTTAATCAGTTCAGTACTGTGTCTCATTTCAGTGATGTTTTTTTTCCTATTAAGATCTGAACCAGAATGCAGAATCTGTACAATGTACAAATATTGTGAAAGCTACTTATATAGCACAAAATGTGGAAATGTTGATTGAGTTTATGGGGCCAAAAATCAGTCATACATTTTTTTGATTCTAACTTCTAATAATGGTGGACCATTCGAGGTTTGGGAAACTGTCACATTTTAATACATTAATGACATAAATTTAGACATTATGTAGGCCAAACAATTTATCAGGATGTCAGAGACTAATGAACAGGTTGGTTGACAATGAATATTATCCTTGTTTGTACACCTGGATTTTATTGAGATTTAAGAGCTAGGCATAAGTCAAGAAACACCACTTGGATTGTTACAACACTAAGTGTTATCATGGAGCAAACAAACAAAAAAAAAATTAACCAACCAAACTATGTGCTTCTCACCAGGCTTACCTGCAGCCGTTACGGACTCCCTGATGGCGACCACTATGCCCATTGACATGCCGGGCTCTCAGGATGCCCCAGCCACATCCCCCGAACTAGCCACAGCCTCAGATCCTGCTCTCAGCTCGACTGCAGCTGAAGCTGAAATTCCCACCAAGGGGTCAGTGGTAGCTGACACCCCTGACACAGCAGTGACCCTCGAACACAGTGTTGCTCCAGAGCTCACTCTGGCTCAGCCTACAGACCCAGATATGGCCCATGGCCTTGGTCCAGAGCTGCCCCCAGCTCCTCTGCTACCACCCCCGCCGCCAGTCAGCGCTAAGAACCCCAGCTGCAAGATCATGACTTTCCGGCCCACTATGGAGGAGTTCAAAGACTTTGCTCAATATATTGTCTACATGGAGAGTCAAGGTGCTCATCGTGCTGGCCTGGCGAAGGTGAGCACAGCACACATATCTTTGCCAAATCTGTAATCATACTCCTTCATAAGGCTTGTTCCAGTAGAAGGCCAATTATTGATGGTCAAGTCATTTTAGAATTCCAGTGTTGAATATCCAGGCAACCTTCTTTTAAATGTAAATACTAACTATTTATGTTATTCAGGTGATTCCCCCTGAGGGCTGGAAGCCCAGGAGATCCTACGATACCATTGAGGACATGGTGATTCCAGCTCCAATCACGCAGGTGGTCACCGGTCAGTCTGGGTTGTTCACCCAGTACAACATCCAGAAGAAGCCCATGACTGTGGGCGAGTACCGTAAGCTGGCCAACAGCAAAAAGTAAGTCGCTGTCCAGCCCAAGTTGATCAATTTTGTGTATTATATTGTTTGGCTGAACCTCTATGGGGAACCATTTAGTATGCGATTTTTATGAATGGACTCTTGTGCATTATTTCCTGTGGTTTTCTTCACTAACAAAAAATGAACAATTTGCTACTGTTTTTAGCTGGAATAAACTTTTGGGACAAAGAAGCAGCCTTTGAACTGAAACTGAAGTCTAGTGACAGACTGTCCTGTTTGGTTTTAGGTACTGTACACCCCGCCATAAAGACTTTGATGACCTAGAGAGGAAGTATTGGAAGAACCTGACATTTGTGTCACCCATTTACGGCGCCGATGTCAGTGGCTCTATTTATGATGAGGTAAGCGTGATGTGTGTGTGTGTGTGTGATTTAAAGAAAAAAACTTCAAAAGAATGTTCTTTCTTTTAGCCTTGATGCCGATATCAGCAGAAATACTTTCCCCATTTGTTGTGGATATGTTAGCTGAAGTACATGACTTCCCTGTTCAGGACATTCAGGAGTGGAATATTGGCCGTCTGAACACGCTCCTGGATATGGTGGAGCAGGAGTGTGGGATCGTCATAGAAGGTGTCAACACCCCCTATCTGTACTTTGGGATGTGGAAGACCACGTTTGCCTGGCACACGGAGGACATGGACCTCTACAGCATCAACTACCTTCATTTTGGACAGTCCAAGTCTTGGTGAGTCATATTTTTTAATTGTAACAACTGAATAGCTTGAAAAACCTGTGCATGGTGGAGAGTTGTAGTACACACCTGTGTTTTCGTATATTACCCTATTTGAAAGAAAATGATGTGCTTTTAGATTATTTCAGCTTTAGTTTCCTGAGAACATCAGAAATACCACAGTGATCAACAGCACCATCAGGTGGAACTATGGAGGAGTTACTTGGTGGAGTTGGGCAGGGCGTGCACTGTTTGAGCAGTTTCTTTAATTTGTTGGTTCTGTTTAAGGCGGAATACTGAAAAAATTTAGAAGGGCAAGGATCATGACAAAACAGACACACTTTGTGTCATGTTGTTGTGCACACCGTAACCACTGGGCACACTTCAGCTGAAAACTTTGGACCATATAGTGAATAACGCTCAGGTTTCTGTGGGGTTTACCTTCACTCCAGTTTTGCTCTAGAGCAGTTTATTATTGTTTTTCTTTTAGTTCTCAATGACTATAATTTGTACTCATATAGCTGACACACATGGTTTCTGTTTGGTGCCATAATTAATAATAACTCACATTGTTGTAAGTCCTCATTGCTACGTCATGTTTTATTCTGTGCATCATTATTCCATTTCCCTCTGTCTTAATGTTACTCAACCCAAGGTTTACTTTTCCCTTTCTGCCTCTTGCTTTTCTGTTTGTGTGCTTTCCTGTTTTTACTACACTTTTCTTTTTTTTACATCTGCGGCCCTGCAGGTGGTGAGCAGAGATAACCCAGTCTTGAAACGTTCAGAAATGCTGTGTCGTATGTGTGAGAGCGTATATGCCTGCTTCCCTTCTATGTCTGGTCTCT
>CAAKHB010007021.1:51806-68231 GCA_901007665.1 Aeoliscus strigatus
CAGCTTCCCTTCTTTGATGTGATCCAATCCACTGAGTGCAGGTGTGCGTTGTCACAGCTCTTGTTGTGTTTTTGCATGTGTAGATGAAAATGCCCTTCAGCAGGCTGTAATGTTCAGTTTTGCAGTCTTCCCTATGGATGTCCACGGTCTGTAGATTATGTTCAACTTGCACATTTGCTGATATGTTGGCACAGAGGTAGGATGTTGTCTTGTTTACTGCAGATTAAACATTTTATATTTTAAGAGGATTCTCGAAGAAAAAGTAAACGAAATTGTTCAGAGGTCTATACAAAATGTCAAAATGTTACTTTCCCTCATTTATGTGGTGGTGGTTGGAGGTTACTTGCAAACACAGACAAAAAGCCCCATCACATCCTGTCACCTCCTAGTGCAGCCGTTTGTGAACTTAATTTCCCCTGCAGCTGTGCTCCCACTTAAAACCACACACATATGCAATGTGATGGTAGGAGAAAGAAGGGGAACATGCACTATTACAAACCATCACAGAATGTCCATGTGAAGTATCAGTGAAGGTAGAACACCAATCATTCATAGACCAATTAGTCTTCCTCAGAAAGGTGGAAAAGGTTTTTTTTTTTTTTTTGGCCGAGTTTTGTTTTTATTTGTTTTACTCTACAGATGGATGGATAGACATGCTGCTGTTGCCATGGTTACCATGGTCTTAAGGGAGAGAACAGAAAGATGCTGACTAGCTGATCTGTGTGAGGATGATATGGAGTAATTATGTAACATAACACAGAAAATAGTATTACCAATTTACTGTTGTGTACTTTTATCTCTCCTTTGCTTCCAAATTGCTCGAATTCTTGTGTTGTGTTTGTGTCATTTTGGTGGTGTGCCACTTGAACAGTGAACATGTGAAACTCTCAGCTTTGGACAACAGGTGGCAGTATGGCAACATGCAATGGCGTCTGACTGCATTTCTTTTACTATTTACTTTTTTTTGTATCTCCTATTTTTTGTGCTTCATGCCGTTCTTTTTCTGACTCCTAAAGAGTTGTATCTTTGTTTACCCTTCCCCATTTGTTGACAACACGTAAGCCAACCCAACATACACATGTTGTTTTGTTTATGGTTTCACGTTGAAGAATATTTGGCCTTTCTCACCGTCAATGCCTACTCTGTGGTTAAGTGAGTTCATTTCACTTATAAACTGATCAAATGTATTGTGCTGCCTCTGTCACCATTTAAATGTGGTGTTTGTTTACTTTCATCATACATATGTGACCATGTCCGTCATGTATACGAAAATATATATTTTTTTCTTTTTTGAAATTGCACATTGTTTATATAAACTCATAACTGTGTGCGTTTTGCAGCGATACTGCAGCCTGGAGGGAGGAAAATGTAATAAAATGCTGGTGGGGGGGTGGCGTCTGAACAGTTATTCGATACCTGGGCCTTGAAAAATAGATTAAACCAATCTAACAGCAACTTGGCTGCAAACTTGCCCCCCCCCCCCACCAGGGGGGTGATTAATGCTGGTGAACAGTGTGTATAAGAAAAGACATGGGAGGAATGATGAGCTCTTGACCCACATGAGTTCCAAATAGTCATCTCTCTCACTGCCCTTCATCCGTCACTGATCCTGTTCCTCGTTCCCCTGCAGGTATGCTGTCCCACCTGAACATGGCAAGAGGCTGGAGAGGCTGGCACAAGGTGAGTTTACTGCTGATGTGAGAGCGAGTTGTCTTTTATTTGTTTGTCAATAATGAATATGTTAAAACCCTGAACATGCTCCACATATGATAGAATCAACAGGAGCACACAGAAAGCAAGGATCTATACTGGGTATAACTGACATGTTTATGCCCCATTGTAGGGAGGAAAAAAAACAACCCTCTTTTTCCAGTTTGATAGTGAAGCATTTTTGACATTTATCTCACCACTTTTTTGATTTTTGTCACCCGGCTGTTCTGAAATCACTTCAGAAGGAGCAGTTTGAAACGTTTTGTCTGTACTGTCACTTGCACTAAGCTCACAGGGGCTGTAGAGGCTGACTGATCCCTGAGGGGATCACATGAGAAACACCTAAAAAGAATGGATTATTGCAGACATGCATTATCAACACTTTTTGACTCCGTCCTGCTTTTGTTTGTATTTGAGATTTCCTCCAACTTTCTCCCTAAAACAGTTGCTTCTTCAACAACACAATTCCATTTTACTATTTTAATTTGCCTGTTGTTGTTGTTGTGCATTGCTTGTGAATCAATGTTGTGTGTGAGATGTTGAGAATGTTGCCTAAGACTTCATTAGCCAGTCGCATCATTTGTTCTTGATGTTGTTAAAGCGTGTGAAACAAATCAATACCCACTATTGCCTAATCTGTCTCTTGCTAGCCTTCCTTTAAGCTGGAGCAACAAAGATGTTAAGCATAAGACAGACATAATCCCAGTAAAAATACCACAGTGCAGTTAATGTCATTGGTAAAAGCAGAATGAAAGTCACATCAAAACAGAACTAATGCTCTATTTGTTATTTTGCTCATCCATGTTGCCAGAGCCAGTCTCGTCACACTGACCCTCTCATCAAGTTCATTTTTTTGAACAAATATTATTGTAAAAGCTCAGTTTAATAGATATCAAGTGGGAATTATATTGAAGTACAGATACAATACTGGCTTCAAATGGGGGGGGGGGCATGCGTGTTGTGGTCATTGCATTCATACATTGGAGTTGACCGTCATCTTGGCATTGAGGCAATTGTCAAAGTCAAATTGCAGCTTTCTTCTCTAAGCAGCTGGCGGGAGGAGGAAAGCAATGCCAGCGTTATTTAACAAGCACCCACTGACCTATCAAAGCCATCGTCAGCACCGGCAGCTAACTCTTAATTAGGTCATAAAAAGACAGTTATGATTGTCGTAGGAATGCCTGATGGGGCTGGCATAATGTTCTTATTACTTGAAAACGTCTTTCCCAAACATTTTCTGCAATGGCAGCCATCGCTCTGATCACCACTTATATTACCTCAGCATTATCTAAGTTCTGGATTTTTTTTTTTTTTTTTTGGGTCGAGTGGGCGGAATAGGTGAGTTCAGTGTTGGGAAGAGCAACTTAATTTTCAAACTCAAAAGGACAGAAGCTTCAAGTTAATATTACCCTGTGGAGAACTCAGAGAGCCAGCTGTATTTTAATGTGGATTAATACCCAGGCTCTGTCGGCACATTATTCACCTTTATCAGCTCCAACAAGCTGGCAGGCTATGAGAGAATAAGGGGCCCTCTCTCCTTCTCTTGCTTTGTAGAGTGGAACAGAGGCTGAAACAATGCTGTGAAAATGAAAGATGAAATGTGTGCTGATTATACTGTCAGTCACATTAAAGTTTAACTATGTGGAGTCGAGAATGGACCCCCCTTTGAGGCCGTGGCGGGTGTGGAGTCTAAAGAGCGAGAGAGTGAGTGATGGATGAGAAATTCTTGCTTTTGATTATTCTGGGGCCATCTGAGTCTCTCTGTGTCTCCAAGAACAAAAGTAAACCTTTGTTATACAGAGAGAGAATTTGAGCTTTGAAAATCCAAGGGATGTATCATGATCTTGTGGCGTTGTGTATTTTTAAGGGATGTGGTGGTGGTTTTCTGGAAACGAAAAGTGGAAGTGAATGCAAAGTGACTGCCTTTGGAGACAAACGTGTTAGAAGAGAGGAGGTGAAATTAAAATAAAGAAGAAGGCTTTCGGATGACGAACGAGTTGATGAGAAATTTGAGGGGCTTAGTGTGATGTATTGAACTGCCTTTCAGACTCTTTCATTTGACAGGAAATGGAAAGAAAAGAGATGTCGACTCGTCATTTTTATTAAAATTCTGAAAAAGGGGTTGTTAATTCAGGCTAACAGTTACATTGAAATCAAATTTTGCCAAACCTGAATGATCCTGTAGGTCATAATAGACTCTTTTGAGTGGGGTGAGGGGGGCGGGGGGGTTCAGCTGATACTGCACATATGACTGTTTGTGCCCTAAAACAATCTTTGCTCATTGTCAACCCTCAGGCTTCTTCCCTGGCAGTTCTCAAGGCTGCGATGCCTTCCTTCGCCACAAGATGACACTGATTTCTCCATCCATCCTGAAGAAATATAGCATTCCCTTTGATAGGGTGAGTAGATATCTTATGGAAAATATGAAGAAAAAAAAAGACACAGAATTTAAAACCTGCCGATGACACATGATCACACTACTGTTATCTTAACAGTTGTACTTCCAGCTGGACGGTGATGTCTATATCGTTTCTATAGTTTCCTTGAGACATGATCACCATACACTCTGTTTTGAAATCTCCAATAATGCGATTGGCAAATCCACAATTTAACACCTTGATGGGAGCAATCACACCGGTATGCTGATTTTAGCAGCGTCTTCAACAAAATAAAATTAAAACATGGTACCTACATCAAATTGCTCCATTCTAAATGTTGCGCATGTGATTTGGAACCCAAGCATAAAGTACAACATGCACATTAAGATATCAACAATCAGCATTGATGCACAAACGCATTTTTGTCTGCAGCAGTTGTGATAATGACAATGATAATTATAGTGATTGAAGTAATGATACAGAATGAGCACTGACTTTGTGTCTGTCACAGGAAATGAGTTGGTATTATTTCCACTTTATTCGTTTGCAGTAGGCAATATAAATCATCGGTTTGGGGGAAAAGAAACTTCACTGTCAGCAGAGGGTATTCCCTCCACACACTTCACCCCCCCTCCCCCCAGGATGTCATTATCACAGTGAACATGTTACTTGGTATGCACCTACAGTACATCTTCCCATTCATGTGTAAAAATAAAACCCTCCTCTTTTACTCTTCCCAGAGCAAAACAGAACGTTTGATATTTGAACCCCAGCCTTCAGTTAAGGAAGTTTGTTTCTTGGTCTCTGCCTCCACTTGTGTTCCACCTTTCATGCTTGTCACCTTGTCTGGCTTGATGTGTCTCTTGATTGGCTGAATCCAGACATCACAAAGACATTGAGATGAACAGCCACACATAGCGGGATTCGGTTTTGGGGCAATGCATTAAAACCTCTAAAAATGACACTGAGCTCATGGGAAGATGCTCAAAATCCTTATCATGCAGGGACTCTTGTCTGAAGTTGAGAGAAAAGTTTTGGGTTGTTTTTTGGTTTTTTTTTTAACATGAAGTTGAACTTCCTGTTTAATCCTGCTTATTCAGATATTTTGGAATAGTGTGTCACAGTTGCAGCTTTGACAGAAGTTTTACTGGGTGTATTTTCTTCCCTATGAACAGGTAACTCAGAATGAAGGCGAGTTCATGATCACCTTTCCTTACGGTTACCATGCTGGCTTCAACCACGGCTTCAACTGTGCAGAATCTACCAACTTTGCCACCCTGCGTTGGGTCGACTATGGCAAGATGGCTACCCAGGTAAGGCAACACAGATTGTAGGTTTTCAGTTACAATTATGCATGGCTAACATACAGCCGATACAGATACTACCTCGGGACTTAAATATATGTACTATAATCTGGGGCAAAAACATAGAAAAGCAAATCTAAATCCTTTGAAATGAAACTGAAAACATGGAGGTTATCGCTGGAGAATTCACGGTTTAATATGTGCATGACTAGTTTCTTTTCATATCTTCATTGTGTAACTACACCCAACTTGAAGAGGTTTTAATCTTGATGTGTGATTCACCAGCAGTGTGGTAACGTCACAGTTTCTGTTCCATTTTTTTCCCTTCTCTCTAGCGGAGGAGTAATGGAATCAAATTAAAATACAAACGCAGTGTGTGGTTCTCTGCTCCACACCATCTGTTACTGACACCAACCATACCCCCAGCCCTCCACTGATGTAAACTGCCTCTTAGCCTGTGGGCTGTTGAGCATGAAATTGACAGGGCATGAGTTAGTTTTGGATGGAAGCTTAACTTGAATGTCCTCTGGACCAAACTCCCCCTTGTCTCTTTTCTTTACATTTCACTTAATTTTCCTCTTCAATCTTCCTCCTCCCTCTGAGTGTGTGCCCTCCCCTTTCTCTTCTTTCTCTCTCCTTGGCTGCGTGTCAGATTTATGAGGTGCCAGTCTCCCTCAACTTCCTCTCCTTCGTCCTCCTTCCCACTACTCCCACATGTCCACTGGTAATGTAAGAAGCAGTAGTCCAGGCTCCACTAGTCCGCACTCAACCAGAGTGTTCAAGCATACTTTTCCTGTGCATCGTCACTCACATATGTGTTAAATTTGAAGTTACATTCGACCACGCAAGATTCCAAGTATTTGTTTTTTTAGTAATAGATAATAGAATTTGAAAATGTATTAAAATGGATTAGAGAGTTAAAATAGGATTTACTTTCACTGTATTATTTGGTGGTAGGTCTGTCCCAGGGAGAGAGTTCCCTCTCTCTGCACCTCTTCTTGAGGTTTCTTCCATTTTTTTCCCCAGTGAAAAGGGTTTTGTCTCACCCCCAGGCAGTGCAGACTATTGATAATTCAAACGTGCTGTAAAAGTAAAGGTTTTGAATAAGAACCAATTCTACTTTCTGTGAGTACTTGCTTTCTTTTAAGGAAACAATAAACTTTATATCCAAGAAGCTGGCAAATGGGGGGCGGGGCAAACCTTAAGAGGGAATGTGGCGGGCCTCATGCTCGTTGCTTTTTCTGTGACTTTGTTTCTTTTAGTACTTTAAACTATATAGAGTGTAACCGATGAGTTTCAGAGTTAGTGCTAACAAATGTTTCACAATGATTGACTGGGAGGCAGTGGTTTGGAAACAAGTGGGGGACGCTGTCTGGGTGCATCGAAGCTGTTCTGCTGGTGTGCATTTGTATTCTCTAATTACCAACTAGGACAGGGAACAAAAGGGCCTGCTATTGAATTTGTCACTGTTTGGAGACATGGTCGACAGAAGGAAAGAATGAGTGTGGGTGTGCCTCATCTCTTAGTGCTGTGTCCCTAAAGCCCTCCGCTTCTCCATTCACATGTCTTCATTAGTCGTCTCATCACCATTTCTCGATAAGTTTCTCGTAGTTTTAGCCTCTCGAATGCCCCGAGTAGACATGACTTGGGGTGCACGACAAGTATCGGGCCGATCAGGTCCGTGAGGTCAGTGTAAATAAACACCTGACACGCCTCCATCGCTACTACTGCGTTTGAAAAGACTATGAAGACACCGACTCTGCTGAAGAAGCTGCTGACCACAAAGCCGTCGCTAAGAAAGGCACGGTGTCTTACATCCATGTGTGCACAAAGTCCTGGTGAAGTTTAAAAACTGATAAATATATGTTGTCAGTTTTGAGAAGTAGCAAATTATAAAATATGGTTTATCCCTTTTTACAGCAGTAGTGATGTCAGTCATATTACTTGGTTAGGTTAGAGGCAGCGCTATAATGTTCACTTAATCTTTGCTCTGTCACTTTTCTTACCCTCACCTATTTCCGTAAAGTCATCAGTACTGGTATTTGGTATTGGGACTGTTGATTGCAATGTGGGATTTTAGTCAATGTTTCCAATAAATATGCAAAATTGACTTCATTCAAAATCTGTGTTAAATTGGACGAAAATTGTCTTTCAGGGTGAGAAAAAACATTTTGTCGAAATTAGAAAATAAAAACACCACAGGCCCGATTTACATACCGGTGAATGAAAAATGACATCAGTGAGCCAGCTGAAGCACTTAACACGACAGAAAACAACAACAACATGTTTTTTATTTGTTCCATGCCACCATGTTGCTGAATGTCAACCCTGTATTCTCACAGTGCAGAATTCTTAATAACTGCATCAGTACATTAATTTTGGTTCTCTGTCACACCTCCAGAGTTCTTTTTCTAAGACCTCCCTGGTTCTGTCCTAGAACACAATATTATAAGTGACATGACTGCCTGATATTCTTTAGTTTTTTTTCATATGCCCAGGCATGCTGTGATCTTCATCAGACATGCATCTTACAGCCCTAAAAAAAAGCATTTAGATTTGTCTAAAAAAGGTGAGATTCAAAAGCTCGTGACTCACATTAGAAGTTTCATCACGTCCAACTTACAACAAAGCCATGCCCAGACATGAGTGTTGGAAACCTGTGACTTGATCTACTGTTGTTGTCGGAAAGGTGAAATGTCTTCTAGTCCAATTTACACCAAGAGGGCTCATGAAAGTCCTCATTAGCTAAATGCTGCCTTTGAACCTGCAGTCCAAATCTGCCTCAAGCAATTTAAATTTTTCTAAATTCAAATTGTTTTTTAGCACAAACTGTAATGAACCCTCTTGTAGTTATTTAAATCCAGGCACAGAATATTTTATGTCTAGATGATGACAATTGTCCCTATAAAAGAAGGCAAACTATACTAACTACTGAGAATCTTCAGTGTATTAAAAAGCAAAACGTATAGCTAATTTTTCATTGTCAGAACAACGAGTAAAACAACTTCTTTTTATTGTTGTACTGTATCTAAAAACATCCCACAACAGGCAAATAGGCAGTGCACACACAGCATATTTCTGGATATTATATAAGTGTTTGATGCAACCAGCTTATCACTACTTAGACTGACCTTCTCTACATAGTCATGAGCAATAAACTGATCCCTGCATCAGGTCAAAGCACGTAAAAATAAACATGACACATTGATGACGATGGTCGAATGTGGGTGTGTGAGAGGAGACAGTGGTTAAAAATAAAATCTTCTCAATAATGAAACTTGGTCAGCATTATTCGTGAATGAACAGAGACGTTCAGTCATTTTTCAGGCAGCGAAGGCTCAATTAGCAAAGTTTGTAATTTCTAAGAATAATATCCTTATTGCTTGCAGTTTTCCCAGCTTGTTGTCATTCCACTAAATGGTTCACAATGGGAAAACATTAAGCTGCACCCTTCTTCATCTACCCCCGCTCTGCTCTTCCCCTTCCAGCCTCCTGCATCCCTCTTCATCATCGTTATTTAAATGTTTCCGTCTTTCAAGTGGCGCCAAGATACTGTACTATGTAGGTTGGATATTGTTATGCTGGGAAGGGCTGCTGCTGTGTTTTCAGTAAATGAACACAAGGCTCGAAGTACAGCTTAGGAAATAAAAGGGCCAGAAAGTAATACCGCAAGCTGGGCAACAAATAAAATATTTTCATCCAACTCTCCTCCCCCATCTTAGTGTTTCATCTTCTTTCTTTTGTTTCTCTAATCTCTGGTGTGATTGTTTCTGCTGTACCTGCCATTTCCCTCTTTTAATAATACAGCATTACCCGCTAAACTTCTCCTCCCTCCTCTGGCCTGGAATGCCATTATGAAGCTGTCTAGAATCATCTTGAAGTGTTGATTGTTTCAGACAGCGTACGAAGTACAACCCCCAGGAGAGCTAATTGTTTGCCACTCCACTGTACACTTAACAATTTGTCTCATGTGTGGGTTTTTCCATTTGGGCCCCACGGAATGATGCACTTCTTTATGCTGCTGAAGGGACTTAAAGCTCTAAAATTAGAACTCGTTTAAGTAAAATAGTTCTGACGTAAAAGATAGAAGGGGATTTACAAAAATATTGAGTCAAAACTATTTAAATTGCCAAATGTACATAATTTCCCTTCAGCATGAATAATTAACTTTTGTTTGTTATGCGTCCTGGGTCATTTGTACAAGCTAAAAACGAGACGCTTGTTGTCTTAATGGCCAACAGGTGGCGCCAAAGCCCCATTCAGTTAACAGTTTCTTCCTCATCACTGCTTGCAGTGATTTTGTAAAAAACCTTGGCAGCGTTGCTACTGTTGACCATCCATGTTGTTTTTTGCCAACTTATATCGGTTTGCTGCAGAAAGTTACGTCGTTAAGTCGCGTACTTCAGTGTTGTCCTGTAAAGTGAAACTAGAAACGTCATCTGCACCACCTCCTTTATACATAGACATCAGAACTCGGTTTGAGGGGTGATCTGACAGAATAACAATCTTGAATGTAGTGTGACATGACATGATCCATGTTGTCAGGTGTTTTTATTTAGACACACTTGCTTTTTGGTTCTTTGTTTCCAGGGAATCAGACTCTTATCAACTCTTATCATCCTCATTTATTTCCTGCTGTTTTCCTCCAGTGTACTTGTCGTAAGGACATGGTGAAGATCTCCATGGATGTGTTTGTACGCCGCCTCCAGCCAGATCGCTATGAATTGTGGAAGCAAGGGAAAGATGTCACAGTGTTGGACCACCTTAAATCCACTGAGCTCAGCAGCCCAGAACTGGAGAACTGGAGAGAGCATCGTGTCACCTTCCGAGCCAACCTCCTGCGAAGGTGAGTGGTGTCCTAAATTCAGACTTTAAATGTTTGCCATGATCGTCTGATTCGAATTGAACAAAATGAGTATAAGGATGCTCTGTAAGTACAACTGACCTCACTGTTCCAGGGCCATGCAGAAAATGAAGCAGTTCCGCCGTCTAAAGCTGGAGGAGGTGAAAGTGCTGGCAGAGCAGGGCATTGAACTCGATGCTGTTGACTATCAGCGCCAAGTGGAAGAGCGTGAGGCGCAGCGGAGGCAAGAGAGAGAGGAACGGCTAGCTAGGGAGGCCATGATGACCCTGGAGGCCATGGAACGTGAGGAGCAGGAGGCTGCTGCGAAGGCATCACAGATTCCTGCTGTACAAGGTTGGAACTACAAACACTTTTTTAAAGTGTAGGCAGGGCAGGGCACTTTCTATTTCTTCAGACCCTCTTGTATCAGCAGCATACAATAATGGCTCCTAAACCAAGGTTGAATCCTCTGACTGCCAATCAGATATCTTCTAAAGTGTTTTTTTTTTTTTTTTTTTTGCATTTCAACCAGATGCAAAACCAATCACCCTGACGGAGGACATGGAAAAAAAGAAGCAGAAAAAGCAAAAGAAGATGAATATTCACAGCGCGACCACAGGGTTTCAGGAAGCATTTGAGCAGTTTGCTACATCTGGCATTAGGGATTCAAAGCCCGTCATGACCAGTCCCACAGAGGTGGGGGATCCTCTGACCCAAGAAGCAAGTGACAACTCAGCAGACAACAAGCTGGATGTAAGTGCCAGCGTATATACCGTTTATAACCTAACAACCCAGTTTGGATTAAATTAGCCTTTTTAGGTCAAATATGAAGCTACAAACTTCCATTGTGAATATTAACCACATAATAAAGCCCGGATGTTTTATTCATGTGCCAGTGGTGTTACAAATGTTTCAAAGGTGATAATAAACCACACCGACCATGTGTTTCGACAGGCATGCTACTCTAAGATGAAGATGCCAACAGAGGTAAAAAAGAGTCGGCGTCACCCCCTCAGCAAGCCCCCTATGCGGTCTCCACTGTCCATTGTCAAACATGACCCGACAAGTGACAAAGGTTCGTGGGGTTTTGTATCTTTTTTGAAAGTCCGTGTCAGAACAATTCCTACAGTAATTTTCTTACACAAGAAAAGCAACAATAGTCTATACAAACAGAAAACGAAAACTCTTTTACCAAAACATACCTGCTGCGCTGTCCATCACAGTACTTGAAATTACAAACCGTTTTTGTTTTGATAATCAATCTAAGAGAAGAAAGCAGGACTGAAGTTCCCTTGGGGGGTAATGAAATTCAGGCTGGAAGGCTCCCCCCCACACCCCCACCTCCCTCAGTCTCTGTCTGACTGACACGTATTGATCCTGGGATCATGACTTCCAATTACCTGCTTTCAAAGTCACTTTAAGTCTGAAGCAGGGGACCCAGCTCCAAGTATGTCCTTCAGATGGGAGGAATGTGGGGGGGTGATGGAGAAGGAGACGGGCAGTGGTGGAAGAGAAAGCACAGATAAATGGAAAGCTTGTGAAGAGATCTCCCGGCCTTCTATCCAGTTAAAAACAAATGGTCTGGATCAGTGGCTTCAGGGGGTTCGCTACAAAATAGATTCTAGACTGAGAACAGCAAATTGTTGAAGCTTCTGCTGTTTGTGTTCATCAGCCAATTATATCAAGCAGCACACTCTTTCCACTGGGGGCGATTGCAAAGCGTCAGTAAAGTGCTTCTTATGCATTTTGGAGAACAATGACAAGAGAAAGGAGTGTATTTAAATTAGTTTCAGTATTTGTGATGAGTTTTGCAGAACTCACATAATATTTGTATGTATTATCCACAGAGCTGTCATCCCCAATGCCACTGGAGAGTGACATGAAGAAACAGGAGCACCTATGGCAGAATCGTTCACCCAATTTCCTGGCGGAGAAGGCCTTCAATGCTGCTGTGGCTGCACTCCAACCACACTGTGCTATCTGTTCTCTCTTCTGTCCATACACAAAGGTAAGGTACACGCAGTAGCCTCAGCAAACTAGCATGTGTCGTTGTAATCCATGAGCAGTAATATCTGTAGTCGCATAGAAAAAAAACACAGGAATTGCAGTCAAAACGTTGGTCTCATCTTTGACAGCTTAATGTGTAAGTCTCACAGTCCCCACCAGCAAGTTTCCTCACTCCCTTTTTGTTATCACATGACAGAACCCCAGTATTTAACAATTCTTATTCTTATTTTGAATGACCAATCACATACAGTCCTCTCTCTCCACCCACACGTTTCAGCCACACAAGGACATCATGCCTGCAAACGACCCCCAGCGTACCTCTTTTCCACGTCCTGGCTGTCTCACTCGTCCACTGGTCCCAGAGATGTGCTTCAGTGTTGGTGCAGGCAACACTGAGCCTCCACCCACCAACCATCACATTGGAGAGGATGGAACAAGTCTTCTGATTCGCTGTTCTTCATGCCACATGCAGGTTCATTCTAGTAAGTATAAAACTCCTACAGAACGAGGGAATGCCACAGGTCATACCTGGAACAGGAATGGTAACGCAACATGTCTGTTTATTGTGACTGGGGATTTTTTTTCCTCAGCAGTGTGATACCTCAGTTCGGTGTCCTAGTTTAATACATCAGGTTTAAGCAGTGAGGAGGAGGCGGCTAGAGAAACACCCTGCCTGCCAGCAGATCACTATCCACATCCTCAGCTGGCAATCATACAGAAAAAAATGACAGACACACACACACACAAAACCCTCCTGGGCTCCTATTACCCCTAAAGTTGGACAACACCTTCAAAAAGACTAGTTCATTAGTGATCCAGGGATGAACTGGGCTCAACTGAGAAGGCAGCACAACTATTGATAAGAGGGCATGAAGCAGAAAGAACGCCAAAAATAGCTCTGCACTCAATCCCTGGAGGTTTTCAAGTGGATATACAACTTTTAATCATTTAGACCTGTTTAGGTGTCCTGGTAACATACAGCTGTTAGAATACTCAAGACAAGATGTGAAAACAGTTGAACTAAAACATATTAGGGTAATACCAAATGATGGGCAGTGACTGCATCACTAATTCTTCAAATTCTGCCCTCCCACAGGCTGTTATGGGGTCAGTCCAAACTCAGTGGGTGAGGCCTGGATGTGCTCTCGGTGTGCAGCAGGCGCCTGGACAGTGGTGAGTTGGAACTCTACCTGACGCCAAAACGAAATGTTTTAAGGGATATTCAGTTTGTCACGACGTTATGGTTCTGCATGTTTTTCATTTGGTTTCCAGGAGTGCTGTCTGTGCAACTTGCGTGGTGGAGCTTTGAAGACTACAACGGACAACCGGTATGGGGCACGTAGTTGACTTCTTTTTGTTGTTTTTGGATGTTCATATGCTCCAAATTAGTTGAAAATATCAGAAAAAAACACAAGTTGTTTTTTAACCTGTATTTAGTAGACCCGAGCTAGGCCAAACACATAGAGCAGCAGCAGACATCCTGGGTATGGATCCTTTAAATACAAACCAGTCAAAAGATATGGTCCATAATCCAGTGAGAGATTTGATTCCTATAGGACATAAACTAATGCAAAGCAATCAAGGATGGGACATAACATTTCTCTTTTGTACTAGAACAGACAACACTTTTAATAGAAACGCCTTCTTGCATAAAAGGGCAGAACAACTGTCCTTCAAGAGCCCCTGCTCTCAGGAGGGGGTCACTAATTGAAGTCTATAGCCCCTGGCTGGCGTCCCTAGTGCCTATTATGGTTGTGCAAGGTCTTCCTACCGCTGCTTGTATGGAAGCAAGAGCAGTGTAACATATCAGTTGTTGTTCCTCACAGTTATACATAGAAGTGCAAGGTAGAAAGGTGGAGTTCTGATGATCAGAAGCAACCATCTATGATGAAGGTCAGATTATGGGATCAGTATCTCCCCTGGCTCTCATACAGCAATGGAGGCGCGAGCTTCAAGTCTCAGAAAAGTTAAGCTTGTTAAGCTATAAAAGCTATTTTTGGTGGGAGAATTCATTAAATGATGGGTCACTCCAAGTATACAGGACGTATAAAGGCTCTGACTTTCCCTCATGGTGGAAATATTGGTGCAAGTGCAAAAGGCTCATCCCATAATTGCAAAATAAAAATCCAAGTGTTCCAAAAAAACCCTATTTGACTAACTTGTATATGAACAAACCAGCATTCTATAATTCCACTTACTTATATAAGTCATTAACACAATGTCTAAGTTCCATGTGTTGAACATCAGTGAAGCATGTTGTGTCAAAAACCAAATACGGTTCTTATGACGTCTTCTCTGGATCAGGTGGGTCCATGTCATCTGTGCCATTGCTGTGGCTGAAGCTCGCTTCGTCAAATCCATCGAACGGGAGCCAGTGGATGTCAGTGCTGTTCCAGAAACACGGAAGAATCTGGTAGGTTTAAATCTTCACTCGTGGCATCTCTATGTAATAAAACACAAAGCTTCTCTTTACTCATTGCGCACTGCAGATGTTTAACTCCTGTTGTCTTGGTCTGTATTTACCACTGATCCATGAACTCCCTTCCTCACTCCTTTGTCTTTCCGCACATTAAACCCGATTGCTCTCTCTTGCTCACTGCTTCTGTGTCTGTCACTCCCCCAGTTACGCGTCCTCTTTCCCTAGTGGATGGATAGATAAGTGCTCTGCATCCATCCCATGGGCAGAAGGCAATTTTCCCATTCCTGTCATGTCTTTGAACACAACTCACAACATCCTTCCCTGTTTTCACTCTACATTCCCCCTACCCCCGAATCTGCTGCCCCTGAATTCACCCAATCCCACTTCACAGGCAACTGCTTGCTGGTACCATTATCACAAATCTACAAATAATGTCACCTTCCTCTCTTTCTGAATAATCTGGGTGACATTTGCATCCTCGTGCTGTCAAAGCAGGTTTTCTCCATCTCATCTTAAAAAGAGCTAGAAGATCGGCTCTTCTTTACAAGGATACAGATGAATGCACTGATCAAATGTGGACCGGTTTTATATTACACTGTGTTCAGCAATCTGGGCTCCCCCAAGCTTTGAATGTTCCAGAGACAAAGGGATTCTATACACGCTTGTTTTTGTCATTATTTCAGATTTCCCTCAGCCACAGACACACACATCCTCAAGAGTGCTGCAGTCGCGTTGCCTTTTGTAACTTAACTGCAGTTTCTGTTGTAATAAAATGGCCCGTAGCCAGGCACATTGCTCATATAGTCATTAAAGCGGTTGTTTTCCTGCCTCTATTTTCAGTCCACTGTCGTGTTCATGCCTCGGTGTCTATATCAGCGAGTCCAATGTGTAAAATGAGTTCCTTCCTTTCAGGCTGCGACCAGCTACCTTCAGATAGGTGGTGTGAAGTTTACATACTAGTTTTGTTTCTTGGTGCAATTTGACGTCTTCCTTTACAGCTCAGTTGACGTTTCACTACCTGCCTGTGACGGGCACAATTGCAAACCATCACAGCCAGTGAGATATGACACAACACAGCCCCTCTGAAATAACTGTTGTCTGCACCACTCCAGAAACCACTCCTATCTGTTGGCACTATATGTTATTGTTTCTTATTGATCGACAACGCATTGTGCTATAGCTGCTATTTTTGTGATCTTTCAAAAGATGACGCAGGCGAGAAGGATGAACAAGGAAGGATGAGAGAGAGAGAGACAGTGTGTGATTGGAAGGAAAACAGTGACACCAGTCACAAGAGAGCAGATAGTTGAATGGATGAGGGGTCCAGATTGTTACATTAATCATGTCAAACACACCTGAGGATGGCTGCGTTTCTTGGAACGATAACTCAGTCTGACAAACATCTTAACACGTTGCTGTTTTCTCCCCCTTGTACTTTTCTGATGTTTTCACACTGTTTACTTCTGTATGTCGGTACAAATGAGGGTTGGAGAGGGACAGACGACGACCGTAGACCAAGGGTCACGCCTGAGAAGTTGGCAATCGGGTTCAGTTGTGAGTTGGCCAAAGTGTGGGTGGGTGAGGGGGGGCACCACTCATGCAAGATTTAGGAGAGTGGTGGTAAATTTACACTGAGAATAGAGTGGTGGTTTGGAAAGTGAAGGTTTTAATGAAGAAAAGTACATCCTGGGCAAATATGAAGAAGTGATGCAAGACGCCAACACCAACGCAAGTGTCGGGGGGGGGGGGGGGGGGGGCCCTTTT
>CAAKHB010007021.1:75661-85964 GCA_901007665.1 Aeoliscus strigatus
GGGGGGGGGGGGGGGTAGCCAGCGTTAACCTGCTGCGTGCTCCACTCCTCCTTGCTGGCGGGTGAATTGTACAGTTTGGCAGAGGTGTGTGTCACAGCGGTAGAACACACGGAACGTGTTTACACCATCCCAGAGCGAACGCTGAAACTAAGTCTGACAAGGAGGGAAACGCCGAGTGAGATTTCCAAGTTTGTCCACAGAAGAAAGAAAACTTTGAAAGAACGTCACGTCACTTTTTTCTAGTTCATTTTGGCTTGAAACATTAGCGTTGTACCAGCCAGTCCACCTGTGAGTTCAAAGGTCACAGCACTCATTTTGCATCTGTCCCCATGAGATGTCCCTGGAGGACAACGTTGGATCGTCCTCTGAGTCTGGGACAGCTGAACGGCTGCTGCAGAAATGGAAATCAGCAAACGCAGTGGGACGTAATTACAACAGGAAGTGGCAATTATGTTGACAAGCTGCTTGATATGAGCGGCTCCATTATCGCCTGAAGCTTTTATTACATTTCTGCTGAGTAAATCATGTCAGAGAAGCAGTTTTACCGTAATGACTCAGTCAATCTGTCAACACTCGCCCTCGTTCGAGGGGGGAACGGATCGAGTGGTCGGAGGTGCCTGATGCCTCCGTGAACTCCTCTAGACTTTGACGGACGCGTCATGCTGAGTGACGTCGGGCTTCTTGTGGACATTGGGCCGACGGGGTCAATGGAAACTATTTCCCCGGCGTTTGCGTCGCCGTCTCTGTTGGTTTCTCGCAGGTTCACATCCGATAAGTGCAAACAGACTTTTCTGCTCAGGGAAGCTGTCAGCACCCGTACACAAACTCTTCACCAACAAAGCGCGAGTGCTTCTGAGGGGAAGGCAAAGCAAACACACACACACACACACACACACACACACAGAGGGAAGGAGAAAATGCGCGTACCTTGGCGAAACTAACTTTTCGTGTGCTCGCAGAACTTCAGCCCCACATGTGTGATTTGAGAGGGAGAGCGTTGTTTCTCACAGGGAAGTCCGAGGCAGAGGTCATAATCCTCTGGAGACGCAGCACGTCAGCACCGTCACATCTGTCACAAACGCTCTTTCATCGGCACACCTGCCTGTGAAGGATGAATCGGCTGAGACAGACGAGAGACACTGGTGAAAGGAAGGAGCAGAGGTCAGCCATCACAATGGAACCGTGGACGTTTGGGCCTTCTCTTCCTTTTATACGTTCATTATTCTGATTGTGTCTGAGGGATGTGACTAAGGAGAGGGGTTTGGATCCCATTCCTTTACTTTACTTTAAAGGCACAGTGAGTCAGCAGAGTCAGTGTGTGTGAATCAGCAGCTTGTTTAATTTTATCATTCATGTTTCACTGTTTTTTTGACATTTATTGTACATTATACATAAACAATACTCGTATGGAAACTTTATTCTAAAATAAAATGAAATACGATCAGCGATGAGTCATTGGACACTTGTCTCTGTTCTGGGGAGTTGAAGAGACACCGTTAACCGATTGAACTTCCCTCACTAACTTCTCAGAGTCGTGAAAGTCAACAATAATTTTCCTTCCTGAGCACCAGGAGAGAGAAGGTCCTGGCCCTGAGCAGAGAGAAGAAGTAAACCGGCAGGACGCTCCTCTTCAAAGGCCACACCCCCCGAGGTGTCGGCCTCAGAAAAGAGTTGTTCTTTATGGTTTTGTTTTTCCCTTTGTGGCTTTAAATTCAAACAGACACGCTCTCATCTAACCGTCATCACTTCCTTTGATTGTTTCCTTCTTCTAGAGGAGACTGCTGCTCTGGAGAGCCGATCTCCGACGTTTGTCTCACACGTCTGCTTTTTTTTTTTTTCCTCCCGACACAATTAACTGAAAGTAGAGAGGCTTGTAGGAGAGCAAGAGGGAAAAACATGTTGGTAAGTGCCGCGCCTTATTAATGAAGTGAATCTCTATTCAGTCACACATGACAAATAAATGGCCGCCCCCTTGAAGCTCTTAATCGGCCCATTAGTCTTTGAGCGACCGCAGCCTCTGTTTTTCCTTCTCTCTCTGGTTTGCTCCCTTCAGACCACATCCATCCATCACTTCACATTTGCATGTCGGGGCGACCACGCACACACAGTGACAGAGCCGAGTGCACAGATGGAGCCGCGACATCATCTTTACTCTGCTACTTGTGCAATAAACACTCACTCACTCAACATGTAAATACTTGCATTCGTCCGACCTTTTGCACATAACAAGAGAACTCATCTGTCCCAGGAGCGTGATAGCATCTGCACTGTACCCCCCCCCCCCCACACACCCATGCTGGATCAGGAAATATCTTGTAATTAAGTACGTCTGCTATAAGCACAGCCAACTGCTGTAATCCCTTGTGATTATTATTATTATTATTCTTATTCTAGTCCACTTCTTCATGAAAAAAAAACAAAAACAGGAAAAAAAACGAATCACAAAAATGCATCGCCGCATGTTTTGTATCCTTTTGTAACACACACATCTACATGACCGTACGTTTCTCCTGGCGGTCATGAAGATAAATTCGTCAGTAGCACACACAGTTTTCCGGATGATCACGTCTGCAGCCGATTCATGCAACAAAAGGTTTAATGGTTAAAAATGGAAACAAAAGCCCAGACAGACAGCTGTGTTACGCAGCCGGGGGAATTCAGACCTGGTCCAGTGGCAGACACGCCTTCAAAATAGCTCAGTGATGATGATTTTCTACTGTTTGTGATGGATCATTTTAGAGAATCCGTTGTTCCATCGGATGCCGAGCGGCGGTGACTTTTATTTACTGGAGTATGAATTCAGTCTGCAGAGGAGAGTCTAAATGAAAGCTGAATACGCTAATGCCCGGATTTGCTCGTGTAAGTCGTCCCAATTAATCATCAGGAGGCGTCTTGTGGTTCTGAAGAGCTGCACAAACACAGTCAGACTCTCAGAGAGCCGACGTTCTTATCTGGATGTGACCTGCACTTATTTTCCCTCCATTTACCTTCAATTTCTCAGCCGCCTTTCGCAGCACCCTTCGCTAATTCAGCCGCTTAAAATCTCATTTCAGACACAATTAGCCTTTAGCCCATCCAAGTGCCATCGCCTGTGGTGGGGTGTTGTTGTTTTTTTTTTCTCACCCCCTTTCACTGTGAATATTTCCTCTTTCACTCCCTGATAAAGATCATCATTGGGGTTATATAAAGGAGTTTTGATCATTTTCAGTACAAAACATCTTAAAGGGCCTTTCAGCGAGTCTGTTTTGAACCCACCGCTTGATGCAGCACCAGGGTGTTCAACGGTTGTTGGAGATTCTGCTTCTTCCTTCCTCCAGAAGTTTTTTAATTAGATTTGAAGAGTGGCTTTAGGAGGAAAGCTCACAATGGAAGCCCCGGCAGCCATGATATGTATTTTTTGTGAACACTTTTCAACTTCAGAGCTCGTACAATGGGGACACTCATCATTTTCACTTTGCCAGCAACAGAACTGGGGCTGTGACACTTTAGTCAAAGCCCTAAACTACCTCATTCACTTTATTTTACACTCTTCCCTAACTAAGTGAGCGGTGTCTGCGACCAGGGAGACAAATGACTCGATTCCACTTAATTAGAGCAGAACCCCCCCCTCCCCATCTCTTTGGACCAGATCAGGACCAGGAGAAATGAACATGTTAAGAGGAAGTCCAACAGAAGATCAGTCATTTCAGTCCTGTTTTTCTTCTTTCTGATTGGCTAGTATGGCTCTATGCTTCCTGCAGGATAGGTGGTCCTCGAGGACCAGAGGTGCCCACCCCTCCCCTGTGAGACAACCTCCTCCTGGGTTTGGCCTTGTGATCGTGTTCAGTGTATTTGTACAGGTTTGTGTTGTGGAAAAATCTCTTTGAACACAAGCTGGTTCAAATGACGTTTGCATTCATTTCAGCCCAAAACACACATCACAGTGCCCTGATGGGGGGGTGGGGGGGGGTTCAGTCTGTAAAGCTTTGACTTCCTCCGTCCTTGGACCCTCGACCCTGTGGATACATTTCAATATCTGAGCTAAATACTCCCATGCAGTAATGAAAATCTCCTCACAAGGACTGACAACATAAATGGGTTTTGTTCAAAGTCCCCCCCCTGGCAACAGAAAAGCCACTCAGGAAATGTTCCCCATCACTTAGCTGTGGCAAGGACACGTCAACACTGCCACTTTGTTTGAGATAGTACAAATGTAGGTGGACATTTGACAGCTCTTGTGGTTCTCCTCCCATTCCCCCTCGGCCTCCACTCAAACGTTGGCCTGTGTGTCGGCCCGGTGGTCGTATTCATGACTTTGTAGAAGCAGGAACAACGAACTGCTCTGAGACGAGACCGCCGGCAGTTTAAGTGTTTCTGCGTCAAATCAGTATGAGCTTGGGTTTCCTCGTAGAAAACTGGTACGAGGACTGAGACGACCAAAAGCAGCCGAGGAAGTGAATTATACATTTTTGTTTATTTACGGAAGGGGGGGGGGCAGATGTACGTGAGTACAGACGCTCTGAGCAAATACAGAAATGTGTGATGTGAGATGCTCAGACGTGAGTCCAGTAGTGGAAATGAGGGTTTGATGACGCAGGGACATGAACCAGCAAAGTGTGCAGAGATGTTCGACCTTCGTCGACCTTCGTCTCTGATCTCTGGTCCTGCAGCAGTTTGTTGAAGAAATTAGATCTCAGGAGGAATATAAACTAATACTAATATATATAAAGTATACAAAACAAAGACAACTAATATATTAAAGATATACATTTCTATCTTGACCCCGACCAACATTTGTTTTATTACATTTGATATTTTATTACTTCTTTTTATAATACTTTTTTTTTTTTACAAGCATACTTTAATCTGATTAATGTAATTTCATTCCTGTATATTACACATATTGACAATAAAGCTACTTTGAACCTTGATTTTTTGGGGGATTCCAGGTGAAAATGCTCTCTTGTAGTACGGACGTGACGTGAGGCTCAGGATTTTTCATGAAAAGCACGTTGATGTCCCTGGACCAGGCTCCTACCCCCTCGGTCGAAATGATCAAACCGTCGCTGGTTGTAGCTGAATAACCACAGAAACCGTTTTAACGCAGCTGAGCTCTCTCCATCCATCTGTACAGAAATCTGATTGGTGGTGTCCTGTTAGCATCAGTCTGCTGCAGGAGCGAGAAGCTCCAGGGTGAATCTTGTAACGTCAGTTCATCGTCTGCAGGTGTACCGCCGCTCTGTGTGTGTGTGTGTGTGTGTGTGTGTGTGTGTGCCACCTCCACATGTCTAATGGCTGCTATTTTCTGTTGTGATTGTCAGCGTGTGGTGGTGGGGGAGCAGCTCGGTATCGTACAAGGAAGAACCTGGGGTGTGTGTGTGTGTGCGTGTGTGTGTGTGAGAGAGCTGAAAATAATTCTGCACAGAGCTGAGCTGTCTCAAAGTGAGGCTACAGGAAGTTGCCATGAACGAGCACAGAGAGCGGAGGCGGTGGATGTTTGTGAAACACACGAGGGAACACATCATCAGATAACCTGCGTGCATATATCATGTATATTTAGAAACATTATAAAAGCTACTGCTGACAAACTAACGTCGCCAGCTGATTATTTCTTTGTTGACTGAGTCGGTTGTCAGCGGACGTCTCAGACTGTTTCTTCCGTCGTTTTGTGGTCGGACGATGTTCCTGATGCCGTTTCTGTCTCATACATGTTTCAGTGGATCTGAACGGTTGTGTGTCTCGGTGAGACTGTGAGGGTGAGAACCGTTTCTTTCCATAATTAAAACAATTAAGGTGGGGGGAGGAAAGTCAACACTGTCATGCTGTTAATTACCTGCTTCTCTTGGCTCAGCACACCTGCGCCCCCACTGCGTAGATCTCATTTGAATAAAAATGAATTAAAGCTCTCTGTGTGTGTGTGTGTGTGTGTGTTTTGTTGAAGGTCGGAGGGTCGAAATTATCAAGGTGGGAAATAATGTAAGAAGATATTTTTCCCTTTGATGAGAGATGAATTAATTGGTGACTGAACCAGTGTGTGTGTGTGTGTGTGTGTGTGTGCGCGCGCCAGGTGTGTGAACCCTAAAATTAAGACAGAATAAATGACACTGATAAAGATCACGGTCTTCTAAAAATAAAGCAAAACTTTTCAGTGTGAAAAGCTGGCGTGGCACAACAAGTGAGCAATCTTTTGTTTTTTTTTCCACTGAATCCCCATAATTGGTCAATAATTTGACATATTTCCACTGATTCTGAGCCAAGAGACAAATGATCACAGCAGAGATGAAGAGTGCTGTTTTATAAGTGTCATATTTAACTGTTATTACCTCTGAAACACTGAAGAGTTTCTCTGAGCATTCGGACAAGAGAGTCCTAAAAGACTTCTTTGTGCATAAAATGAACCACCATTTCCTACAGTTCTGCCGTTCATCATCTAGTTAGAGCTGGTGTTACGATCTCATTCCAGAAAAGGAACTGCTCATCATACGAGCGACAAAGGGAGAGAAAGACTTTCACCAAATCTGATGCAAATTTAATGGATTTGCTGAATTAACATTGTAAAATGGTCCAAATCCATCATTTTCAAAGGGCAGGTCACATGTAAGTGACATGTGGCACAATGGAACATCCAATCCATTCACAAATCCATTTACTATTTGACTCAGCTGTTATCGGAGTCCCCGTGTACATCAATCTGTTCAGAGAGCCTCCGCTGCCGCGCTGATGCAACAGATGTTGAGCCGGCGGCGCAGGAAGCTGGAAATTAAGACGTCAGCGGTGGCTGATTAGCAGTTCTTATATGGAGGAATAACACCCGTCAGTAACATCTACGTATCAGTCCTCTGTCCTATTCTCATCCAGCATCAACCATCAACCCCTGGGTGGTTCTCACACCCCAACACGTTGACCTCCTCACTCGCTAATTCTAATTGCAAGTAAAACAGTTTCTGTTCTCGGCATGTGAAGTGGCATCACACATGGAAGGAGGAGGAGGGTGTGTTGTTGATTCCCTTCAGACAAAACACTCAGCTCTCACACCGATATTTGCATCAGGAGCAGCATCTGGGGGGGGTTAAGCCCGCAGACATCTTTCCCACACGGGACGCAGCTTCAAGGGTGTTTGCGCTGTCATTTCACCATGGAAACGGTGCGCCGTCACCGATGCCTCGTCGTCGCTCTTTGAGTCAAACGGTTGAACTTCAAAGTGTTCAGCACAGACACAAGACGAATTCTGACCTCTGACCTCATCAGAGGTCAAGCCCACGATCGATAATTGATCATGACGTTTACAATAAGGATATCAATATTCCTGAGTCGGTTCATCCTGAAATTGCTGTTTTTTTAAAATTCTTTTTTCACGTAAACGGACAGAAATCAAACCAGATGTCTCATTAGTTTCATATGTTTGAATTCAGTTCATCCAGAAGAGTTTTTCCTCATTTCAGAATTTCTCTCAAGCTGCTTTCTGGAACAGGCTCCGGATTTGTCGGTAGGTGTTTTTGTCTGCTGACGTATTCCACATGCGTCTCTCTCTCACGTTCAAGAATAATCTTGATGTTCATTTCTTCCAGCTAAGCCGTGGTTGGCCGGCTGATCTCTTTTCCTCTCGCCTCTCATTAAAGCTAAATTCATTACTTCCACAAAGGGCCACAGCCTGATTTCACTCCCTGTCCTTGCTGCACTGGCTGCTGCGGCCGTGGGATGCTACCACACAGTTACTTTTATAAATGAAGGCCAGCGTCCACATAATTAAAAGTGAAATGCTGGGACATATTTCTTAATTAAACGCTAATGTGATAAAGTGTGATAGTAGGACAGAACTGTCCTTTAAGCGAAGAAAGGCCTTTGTAATGAGGTGATTAATGGACTAAAGAGGGGATGAAGATGTAATTGGCGTCTCGTACCTCCCAGCTGTAAGAACAGGACAGAGCTGGACGTCTGCTGCAGAGGGACGCTCAGACAGCTGCAAGTGATGATGTCTGTCTGCAAGCCAGTAGATTCTGTCAGCACATTTCCACTGCACACACACACACACACACACACACACACACACAGGTCACCCCTACTTCTGAATGCACTGACGACATTGCTTAAACTGGGATTGATTTTAAATTATTGTTGTTGTTGTTGCATTGCTGCATAAATGACATTCAGCAGTTAAGTGACACATCAGACTGCGGTATTTGTGTGGCATCAACAGTTGTTTTTCACGTCGCTGGATTTCCATGATGTGTGTCAATGGTGCAAACATAACATGAGCCGCTTTTGGTTCTATTTCATCAGGTCCGGACACACCCCTCGCTCCTCTTGTCCTTTCTGCTTGAATAAAAATGTTATTTAACAGCCCACTGGAAGGGAATTTACAGCTTTCATGGAAAAGCCACCCCCCCAAACCTTCCAAATCCTGCTTTAGCAAAGAACAAAGCGGCTTTATGTTGCTGCCGTTTCTCACTGAATATTTTGCCCCTTAAAAGGAGGAGTCATGCTTGGAAACAAGAGCTGTGATAAGCTGAAGGATTTGCTGAATTTGTCTCAGCATCACAGTTACTTTGATAATGTTCTATAAAGATTCATTTTCACCCTTATTGCCTCTGGCCTGTGTCAGTATAATCTCATAGTTTCCATCGACACTCAATTAGCATTTAAATTCAACTCCCATCTTTATTTTTTTCATGGTGTGGATCCCCCCCCTGACTTTCCTGCGACCTGTTTCGACAAACAAAGTCCAACCCTGATTCGGTCCAAACCCTGTTTTCTCTGACATTAACGGAGCCCTGCCACTATGATGCAGCCTGTGATCGACTGATGTACCTCTGGTCCCGTGTCTGCTGGGATTTGCCCCATCTCCACGGCAACCCTGAACAGGGTGGGCAGGAGCGAATCGATGGTTAAAGGATGTATGGACACAACATTCACCATAGCAACAACATGTCCACCCTTTGCCCCTCTCATATGGGCAATACTCATATATACTGGTACTATGGACTGTCACCACTGGAGCCCAGAGGGGTGTGTCCTTCACCGGGGTCACCGGGGGTCACCGGGGGTCACCGGGGGTCACCGGGGAGCTGATGAGAGGGGTCGGCACCTTGACCAGTCTCTCCTTCATCATCTTGATATGAAGACACGTGTGCTGCATTGGCCTGATCAGGCTGCAGCTGTAAACACTGGTTGGCCCTTTCTTCCATGTTTGCTGGCCGACCCTGGAGCGATGACCTGAGATATCCCACAATCCTTTGCGGCAATGGGCAGGGCTTGAAAGACTGACAGACCTTCCTATCTACGTTCATTTTATCATTTCATGGTCCGGGGTTGCAGTGCGTCATGAATTTATTTTGTCTGTCACGCTCTTAGACTAGGAATCTAGTCTAATCCACCGCTTTGGTCTGAAGTTTGTCCAAATTCACAGGCTGAACACGACCCAGGGCGTGTTTGTCGGCCAAGTTGAACAGCTCTACCTGGGTTTGTAGCCTCTCCACTGTCAATAGAACCTGGTACCTGGTACATTCTTTTAGTACCACCTCTGTAAGGGTTCCCAGCAAGCTAAGCTGGTACTGAACATGTGACATTGCCCAGTGCCGGCCTCTGATTGGTCACTACAGACAGAGGGCCGTCCCAAGCTTGGATGACTACCCCAGACTGGGAGGAACGCTGGTTAATGTCCTTATTGATTGGTTTTCCCTTTCTCTGTTTAAAACATCCTCACAACAAAGCACTTTTGAACAGCTGTCTTCATCCTCAGCTTACTCAGTCAGAACGAACAACAAACAAATACTTTCAGGAAAATATGGCGTTGGAGAAATTGGTGGTTATAACTTACAAATGAGTCTTTTGGTTGAATCACACATGCAATATCCATATTAACCAATATTTTAATATTTTTCATTCATGCCTGAATGAACCCTAATTGTTATTTGCAGAGCCACATTGTTTGTGAGACATGAAACAGTTTCGGGTGCTGCAAGAGGTGCAAGCCTCAGAACCGTGCGCTGATGCTGTGGATGTGCAAATTGTCACTGCTTCTGCTGCACTGAAACGCATTTCTGGATCTGTCAGTCGCTGTAACGTGATCACTTCAAGTGTGACCTGGTTTTTCTTCTCAACACTCATGTTTTTCTTGCTCGATATGTCAAACTTAACCTCATTTCCTCTTGACTTCATCTCTCCCATCTCTACGCTCCTGCTCCTCATGTCACACTATGTGTGTGTGTGTGTGTGTGTGTGTGTGTGTATGTTGGCACTAGGGGGCAGCGTACCTCCACATGTTGGAACCTGCACAGGAGGCTCATGTGTCCACACCCTCTCTGGCAGCAACATGTTTCCTGTC
>CAAKHB010007021.1:92108-146357 GCA_901007665.1 Aeoliscus strigatus
CCCCACAAAAATAATCATTCACTACTTCATGGTGTTACACCAAACGTAGCTATGATAGCCTCTGTTTCTGACTGAGCCAAGAAAGCTCAAACAACAAATTAACAGCGCGCACAATAAAAATCTGACTGTTAGCTGCGGCAGTGAAAACAGAATATGGCAGGTGTACTGTCTTATTGCTGTCTGATAATCTCAGAGTACACAAACCTGCTGGTAGAATTTACTGCGGCTAACAGGAGGAGCGGCGCAGCAGTGGGACATAAAACAAAGCTGACAGTATGGCGGCTCCCGGTCACATGACACATGTTCACATCATTTGCATTTTGCATGATTTTCCTAGAGTTGTTGTTCATAGATCAGCAGAAGTCTGAAAGAACTCTTTTCTGTTTGTGCGCGTACGTTGGAATATTTCATTGGAATAGATTATTGTAAAAAGGTGTGTTTTAACATGCTTTATTGACACAGATCACACACAGAAGGAGCACCGCTGAACACACACACACACACACACACACACAGCGACAGGGTCGTACTTGGTGCTAAAACATGATCTTTCTGCTCATTAACCTTGGACAGGGTTACCATTCCACCCGGCTGACTCGCCCTCCTCTGCCTCTTCTGTCTTCACCTCCATCTCTTTCAGCCTGTCGTTGCTCTCCTCCCTATTTGTCGAAGCACTCACCCAGATGAGACGGAAGCCTTTTAAAATGTCTGCTGATGCTTCACGGAGCCCCCCCCCCCCATTTGCTGGTCGACTCATCTGGACAATTTGTCCCACAAGTTGCCTGAACTCTAATGAGATCATCCATGACAAAGTTTCGTATCTGAAGTCAAGAGAAAGGACGTATGATTAATTCTTTGTGCTGCTGCTCATGCGCTGGGAAATCAACTTTTTAATTATGACATCAGAATAAAAGATCATTGAATATGTTTCAAGACTTCCGCTTGTTTTACATATAGAACACATTCTTCTTTGAACTCATCATCACACAGAAGAATTTCACACATTTTCACATTTACATAAGATCTAAAATAAACATGTGAATCACATATAGGGCACTGAGGCTGAAGAACTGTGGCAAAGTGACAAGAAATACTAAAAACAGTCTTAGTTGTTTTTTTGATTTGTTTTTTTTACAAAAAGCAACAGATATGATTAATTTCAAGTCATCAGATAATTCAGTTTTGTTGAGGGTTTCAGTTTTTGCAGTTATTTTTTTAAACACAGCGATCTAAATTACACTAACGTGTCTCAATATACTTTCTTATCTCTGGACTTGTGTTTTTTTGTCAGTGTAGGATATATGAAAAAAACAGTTTCTTAAACAAGTTACTTTATGTGCCTGCTGAGATATTTGATGATGAAAACAGAAAGTCACTCATGCTCGCATGAATATTTAGAGGCGGTCGGGGACATTGAACCACTGGGAGAGGAGACACTGACAAGCAAACACCATTAATGACTCTCCCTGCTGCTGCGGCATGATGTCAACATCTCAGTTATACCTGCTGCTTAATGTGTTCATGTCACCAACTGGTTTGTGCTTGTTTTTGTCTGCTCTTGGCGACAGGGACGGACCCCGCTTCCACACACACACACACACACACACACACACCTAAAAACATCTCAGTGCTAAGAGCATTGTTTGTGCTCCACTGGTTTACATCAGCGGCTGAAGACTGGATGAAGGTGCTTTTATTGGACTCAGGAACCGTCTCTGAAAAAGAGAAAAAAAGTTCCTCGGTTCAAATTCATTCTCGTTTTGGATCAATACCACAAATGGGAAACACAACTTCTGGTTCCCTAATTAAAATGTGTTTATAGATTTATGCAGAACTGCTCTGTATTTTTTCTCCTCTCCTGCACATCAGGAACTCACTAACCAACCTTGCAATGCTTGAAATGAATTAATCAAATGATGAATTAAGTGATCGATTCCTTCCTTCACGTTTGAAAAGATTGCTGAGTTGAACATATTGACAACCTGGAGAATGGGAATCAATGTGATCACCTTCACTTAGTGGGGGCAGGCATTGGAGTGTGATTGTGAATAATCAGCTCGCCGCCTGCACAGCTGACACGTTTTACAACAAATTTAACGCACCCTGTGTGACGGTTGGAAGCTAAACAGGAAGTGGTCATGTTGTATCTGCAGAGGCTCGGTTTGAGTGAGGTCACTGTTACAGATAAAACTGTGAAGGTGAAGACAAGAACAATATCAGCTGCTCTGGATGTCATCACACCTGGGGCGGAGTCGGTTTGAGTGGCGTCTCGCTGTTTCACGTTGGGTCGCTGGGTTTGTCTCTGCTGTGTGTTTTCTCCTGGTTCTCTTGTCATGTGGAAGGATTCCACCTTTTCCCTGTCGGCTGACTCACATTTCTGGGAAGAGTCCGGAATGACAGGTGCCAAGAAGAGCTGCTCATCTGCTCGAATGTATTCACTGACTCAGAACGTGCTCATCACCTCTTCTGCTGATAAACTCTGAGATCATCTGACAGACATCTTCTCTCTCTGATCATGCATTTTTAAATTCCCATCGGGGGTTATTTCTTGTCTCACAATACTGAAAAGTTCCTTCTTCCTTCTTCTACATTCATTTTAAATGACTTTCAGAAGGCAAATGGAGTTTCTTCATCGTTGCACATATCAGGGCACATAATTAAAAGCTGAGCACGCTATAATTTACTAAAGCCCTCTCTGTCCTAACTTGAATTGACGCCCCGCCGTCACTTTTAATGACAAGATTGCAAGCCGAATAAATCTCTTGTCATCTGAACACTATCGCTGTGAGATCAATACAAAGAAAAACACTGGCGTCAATTCATCTAGAGTCTCACCCGCTGTGAGGTGAGAGCGGTAATGTTTGGAAAGCACGAGCTCAGTCAGCTGCTTGTGTTGTAATTCTGCCCCCATTTATCCTGATTAATTTCATTTAGTGCTGTCACTAGGTTTAGTTCCGTATTTGTAGTGAGGGTTGTTCGTCCCGAATACACATTATTGTGAACGTTTCAGTGAGTGCACGGTGCAATCGACGTCCACGGAGCTCACGAAGGGGCGGCACAGTTGTACAAACAGCTGGGATTCATAACATGGTCACGAATACTCAGATAAATCAATGTAATTCCTACATTTCCTTTTGTGTGTGCATTGGATCAGTATGCAGCCGTGGATCCAGTTGTTGGTGGATGTCCACAGAGGAGAGTAGAAAATAGATTCTGTCGTGTTGAGTTGTCAAAACTTTTCAAACATATGAGTAAGTTAACAAATGACTCCTTGGGGTAAATCTTTCCGCTGACTATATTTTCTCTGTCACCTCCACCCCTTCAAGGTTCGATAAAATCCGTTGGGTCAAACGGAAAAAGACCCAACACGTCATTTTGTCTGGTAAAAAGTGACGCTTCTCTGGCAGCGCTGCACTTTGGGAGTAAGGGAGCAGAGGGAACACAAACCTCTGAGGACTGAAATCTCTTTTTTTTCGTCTCTCTCCGCCGCTGCTCAGAGAAGTAACCAGTCAGCAGAAAGCGAGTCGAGGGATTGCTTTGTGGCATCGCAAGAGTGATGTGGCAAAAAAAAGGGGAGTTGGGGGTGTCTTGTCAGCTCTGGTTTCCTGTTCTTTTATTGTGGTGACAGATCGCGCCTTGACAGGGAATAAATGGGATTTATCTGAAGACCTGGCGCACGTACACATACTCAACATAGAAAGTCATACTTCTGTAGAAGGAAACGTGCATAGATACACTTTGGCATCGGGATTCATTTTACTCAGGAGTCATATCAAAAGGAGTTTCTCAAAGTCTGAAGAAACTGAAGAAAACAGAGGGAAACACAATTAAAGCAGGTTTTGTATTTAGAGCTTCGATGATGGCCTTAAGGACATTATCTATGTTTTACTGACAGGCTGCTCCTTCAGACTCCCCAGATGCTGTTTATGATGTACTTTGAAGACATTCTGTCCAAGGTAGAATACATATGAGAGGAACATGACTGTCAGGATCCGACCAAACTGCTGCTGAGAATGTGACAACCAACGCTAGAGAACATTTCCCTGGTTAGTGCGTAACAATCACCATCTGTCTCTTTTTAAGAATTAAAAGGGTGAAATGACTCATACAACGAAGACTGTGGCGATATTCTACCCAAAAATCAAGATAGTTTGTTCCTAATGTAAACGCTATTTTGGCTTGAGACAGACAACTCTGTCCATCAAAGAATGGAAGAGGCAGTCTGAGGGGACGCCTCAGCTTCTGTCCTCTCTTCTTACAACGGCCGCTGGCTTCAAATTAGTACTCCGAGCTGATCGCAGGAATCTGATGATCTCCGCTGGTCTGTGCTGTGCAGCTGTGAAGTGAGACCATGGGGTGCTGATTGTGAGAAGGTCCAAGCCAGACTCAAATCACCACACTCAGATCAGCAGCATTCATGTGCATCAAGAATAAAAAGTGAATTATCGTCATGTTGGAAAGGTAATATTTCAGATATTATTTCTATATCATTACTTTCACTGCACTGCTTTCAAGATCAGTCAGTAGAAGCCGCTGCTGATAATTACCTCCGCCAAGGAGGTTATGTTTTTGATGGCGTTTGTCTGTCTGTCCGTTAGCAAAATAACTCAAAAAGCTATAAATGAAAATCCGTATCTGACAAGAGTTTTAAAAAATCTCACTCAATTCTTCGGCGATTGTTTTGAAATTTGATACGTGCATTGGGTGTGGGGTCTACTATCACGTCACAAAATTACATCCGTAATATATCAAAATGGCAGACAGGAAGAACCTGAAATCCTTCTTTTTTGAATTAAAAAAAAAAGTTAAAAATAACATTGGATTTTGATTCACTTGCAATTAGTTGGGCCGATGTAGGACTTGCATATCGACTCACCTGCCCTTAAGTTTCCCTAAGTTCCCTAATCATGACGGTCATGCACCAATTTGCTTTGCCAACAACAGACCCCAATAGAGTGTGTATAAAATAAATGTAGGCATGTAATGTTGGGTGGGAATCATAATATGGGTGAATACGAGTTCAGACAGAGATCATAGTTAAATTCATGTAGCTGCGTACAGAATGCCCTGACGTGCTGCATAATGCTCATAATTTTAAAAAGCCACATTAAAATGTGCTGACAAAAATGTGCAAAGCATAAAACAAATATTGCCTTTCATACATTTCATACAGACACACACGTCCCCTAATTGTAGTTATGCTGCACGAAATGCTTATGATCAACATTCCTCTTGTCCTGTTCACAAGATTTATAGAAGCTTTCAATTTGCAGAGGTTGTCGAGGGAAAAAAAAAACAAACATCTTCTCTCCTGATGAGGTTTTGTTCGAGGGTCTAGTCGGCCGGTTCTGTCTTGTCAGTTCTGTGTCTCCATTTCTGCCCCATCAGCATGTGCTTGAAAACATCGTTCCAAGCGTTTGGACGGCGTCACAGAGACAATACAAAGATGAGTATCATGGTGCAGAGCTTGTAAATAACAGTGCTGCTGCTGCTGCATTTGTTGGATGGAGAACGTGGATTTGCTGTTTCCTGGTGTTTTATCTTAAATATGTTTGAGAATAAAGTTGCTTTGGTTTTGATGGATTTTCATTGTTGATCACGGTGCTACAGTCAGTGCAGCTGCTCTCCTGAGGAACCCGGGTGTACCTGTGTGTGTTCGTGTGCATACGAGGGGTGTGTGTTGTGGTGTTTTATGTTAACCCACCAGACTACACCGCCGCACTCCAACAAATCAATGGGAGTCTTCAGCAAAGTCACTCAGCGAGTCATAAGGCTGGTAAAGATGAATTTACGATGCTTAAACGCGAGCATCGTGAACCCTCAAAGTGAGCACTAATGAGAGGAAATGGACAGTCAGGTCTCCCTCCATCAGACGAGCCCACAAACATGATTGGGTGTCTGTCATTTCTTCACCGCAGTGACTGAACAGTTGACCATTTTTCATTCTGACAGGAACAATACATCTACCTTCAAGCTCTGAATGGACTCTAGTAATGTAGTAGTAGAACTATGGATTAAAACACTTTTGTTATTTGAAGTTGTAAAGCTGTCTGTGGTTCAGTTAGTTTGTCTTGTGTTCCTGTTTTATTTGTATTTGTATTTTTTTTTTAATTTTGTCACCCTCCACTTCCTGTCAAGTTTCTCACCTGTTTGTTGCTGCTTGTCTGTCACCCAACTTAGAGATATTGAGCCTCAATAATCAAGGATACTACGTCGCTTGTGATCGTCGCTTGTGAACAATGGCACGCGGGAGATCGGAGATTAAAAAACAAACGTGTGTCTTATCTGGCATAGCAAGAGACATATTAAACCCTTAAAACTATTAATTGAAGCAAATATATCCACCTAAAACCATAAAATCCTTAAAACGCGCAGACACGCAGCAAGTGAATTTAACCGTTGCAAAATTTGTTCAAACGTTATTGAAGAATTTGGAGCAATAAACATTTCAGCAAGCTTTAACTGAGATTGGGTTGAAACTTTGAAACAATCACAAGGTTTGAACGGCATAAACACCTTCGACAGCAACATCCCGCTGTGCAGAAACCCCACAGTGAAGAGTGCTGATGATGTTACAGTAAATGGACAGTTGTGGCGTGTGCCAGTGTTGGATGTAATTTGCTCAGAAACACACTGATATTTGATTCTATTATGGCGAACACACCCAGTGGGGAATGATAATATCTTTAATAATCTCATTGATTAACTAATTTCTTTGTTCAGTAATTCAACTTTGCTGTGTCCTAAGATACTTCCTGTGGAAAATACCTTTTCAAATAAAGTTAAATTACAGTGATTTATTTTCCCAGTCAGACACATTCACACTCATTAGTATTCTGGCATCAGAGTGTGCTTATTGAAATAAACAACAGAGGCTGCGTTTGGTATTTTCTACATATATTAGCGGTGTGGACCAGGACTGCCTATTCCTATTAGTTCCATTCATTACACTCTGGAGGGAGGCCTAATGTATCTTCTCCCCCGCGCCATCATAAGCCTCAGATTGGTTCTGGGTGGTCAGTGGACTGCAGCCTGCTGCAGGGGAAACATATTGAGATTCTCCACAACTTAACTTGGGGTCATTTCATCAAAGGAGGGGCCCTCTGATTAATTTTCTCTCAGCCTCATTGCTTTGAGTGCCCAGCAGATTTTCACAGGGGCTCTACTGTCCCCTGATTCTGTACATTAATATTAATCTGCTTGATGAGACGTTCACTGGAAGGTTCCAGAGTCCCAGTCAAAGCAAATTATGTAAACAGTCTTCATCAGTTTCTAGCAGCATTTCGACATATTTCATTGATGGTGTAAAATGAGAATTTGGCCGATCTACTGCCCCCAGTGTGAAAAAACAGCTCCTGCTGCTTTTTGAAAAGAAGTCAATTGTGAATGGATTCACCAATGAACGGAGGGATGATGGAGGGACACTTGTTGCTATTGTGAATAAACATAACTTGGACGATACAGTGAAGTCAGAAAGGTCCTTTGTTGACCTGACAGTGTTTCCTTCTGTCTCTGTTAGAATCTGATAGAACTAGCTCTCTAACTTGAAGTGTGTTTGAGTGTCTGATGTGAACAACAATCGATCCACCTGAACGTTCATTTCTGACGAATGTTCTCAACTGTTTCAAATGTGGAGATGTGTTTGAACTTAACACATCAATTATCATCATCGCTCATTGACGAACAAAAGCATGAAAAACAGAAAAATCACATTTGTATTCAATTTAAAGTCTGTTTTTGCAGAAACTGTTCAGATGAATGAGGATTTCCACAAGTAATTGTAATTCCATTGCACAACTGTCTCAAGTGATGTACCTGATTACAGTTATGTTTAATTTGTAATGAAATTAAATGATAAATTTGGACATATTGAGCAGTAACCTGTATCTTCGGCTGTAAAAAATAGAAAATTATTTCTATGTGGACATACATTTTTGATGTATATTTTGATTCTGTTCATCCTCTTTCAATCTTTGGACAGTCGGTAACCTCTCTCATTTCCCTCTAAAACGCACCTGTCTCAAAAGCCCAGCATGTAATTCTACGGGGAAAGCTTAGGCGGTTCAGTCTTTGCTCAGCGAGTTGCCAGAATAAATCTTCTTGTAACAACATAATATACATCCAGAAACACTAAAGCGCCTGGGCAGCGGGTGTAGCAGGGGTGGGTTACCTTTCTGCAGGGTATCACCATGATCTTGACAGCAAATGATGTCAGCTTTAATTGGAACAAGCACAATGTAATGGAGCGTGTCAGATGGCCTCCACTGCGTCTGAGAGGAGCTACAGCCTTTGGGTTTCTACAACCGGAAGGTCAGAGAGGGAGATGCAGAAGTAAGACGCAGGCAGAAGTGGTGAGAACAAATCAGATGCAGTTTATTTTGTATACATTGCAGGCCAACAACTCAAACTCTTGCCTGATAAAATTATGTAAGTGTTGCAGGAAGATTCTATGAATAATATTTATTTTCAGGTGTCTAAATGTATTGTCTATGCCAGAAAACGTGTGCTAAATTATTGTGACTGCAATGCTTCAGTATTAACATGGAGCAGTAGTACAATGAACACAGAAATGATCAGCATTTTACCTGATAATGTGAATGGAAAAATGAACAGTGACCTTAACTGAACAAGCATCATCCTGAAATGCTCCTGTTGTGTGTTAACTGACCAGTTCTGTGTTAAATCTTCCCCTTTCTCTCTGTAGGCAGCACTATGATTCCATGTTGTACGGTATACGAGCTCCGGAACTTAATTTTAACTTTATCCTCTCCTCTAGAAGTATTGATGACACAATGGATACATTCTTGGATATTTCCTATTCTCAGATGATGATGCAAAATGATGTTGTGGCAGCCTGAAGATTCAACCAAAATGTGAAGTATTCATGGAAAAAATGCACTTTAAGGGAAATTGTTTGTTTTTAATATAAATATTGAAATACCTTGAAATATTCACAATGAACCTCTAAGTGCTGTATTAAGTGTAATAATTGAAGTAATGATTGCAAAAAGATGTTCTGTGCCGTCTTGTCAAGGGAAACTGCTCCAGGCTTCACTTGGGGGGAATGAATTAACCTTTTTGCTTGTTGTTCTGCTTTCCAGAAACAGTGAATCTTGTATTGTGAACCTGGGAGATTATGGCTGGATTATTGATACACCGAAAGGACTGTTCAGGTAAACCAAACAGTTGCCAGTGAAAACTCATCCTGCTTTTGATGCAGGATTTAATCTTTCTCCGACTATTTTCTGGCATTCCGTGATTAAGGCCACATTATACCAGCTTTATCTTTGTCACTTTCTTTCCGTGTTATTCTCAAAAGTGGAAAATGAGAATGTGGCCAAACACAGACACCACATCATCTTGTTTGGAACTCATCTTGCCTGAAACATCAATTTGTAATGAATTGCTCATAAACATTTATTAGCTTCTTCTGACTCTCGCTGCCAGACCGGAGTATCATAAAAAACTTCAAGCTGACATACGACAGTGCAGAAGAATTTCAAAACTGGGGTGTCAATGTGATCTCAAGGTCATAATATTCAAGTCTCATCTGTAATGAGATTCTCCGCACGTTGTATGAATAAAGGATCTTAACTAATACAAGCTTGATATATGTTCAGAAATAATACATCAAAGTTACGAATCTGATCAATTTCGATTCATGTGCGATGCCTGATGGATATATCTGACGAGAGGGGAGCTGCACTGTTGCGTCAGAGGGGTAGTGATGAAAATCACTGGCAAATGGAGGAATGAGCGAGATGGATTCTAGCAGATGACTAAAACATGACACAGAAAACACAGACTGCGAGGTCTGCTACTGGGATTTTAAAACCGTCCAACCTTTCACTACCATTCTGGTTGACAGATGGGATTGTACACTTTGTTTGCAGCTCATCAGGTACTTGATCTTAAAAAAAAACCCTCAGCTCTCTGTGGAGCCATATGAGTTTGTAGCCAGTGGATGGTACTTGTGTGACACCTTGAAAAACCTGCCGGGGTTACACATAATTAAAATATAATAGCTTCAGCACAGAACAGTTACTTACAGGGACATTATTCTTCTGTTGCTGGTGAAGTGACTTTCTTCAGCCTCATGGATCAGAAACAAACTGCTGCAGGAAGCGCAAAAAGAGATCAGTTAACAAGGTAAAGACAGAGAGGAACCGAGACACAATAAACTAAAAAAAACAGCAAGAGAAACAGGATAACTCTATAACTATAGGCTACTATAGTTACTTGACTTAACATGGCTTATTTGATTCAACTGTATGAAACTGATGTTATGTTGCAAGGAAAATCTTGTGTATAATAGAAATAGAAATATGATGGAAATAGAAAAACCTTTAAAAATCTGTGTTTTTGCTTCTTATTCTTTGTTTTTCCCCCCTGTGAGTTTAGTGCCGTTAGCTTGAGTCCATTACTTTCCTCCTGGCTTCCTTGTCCTGCTGAAAAAGGTTTATCTCCTCTGAGCCGGTGGCAGCAGACTCGGTGTTGGACCACCTCTGTGGGAATGACTCGAGGTGAACCTTCACACCCCAGGGAGCTTTCAACATTGGACACGTGCAGCCAGTAAAATCTGAAAGAGGGGGGAGGGATGCACAGGTGGATATTGTCGCTAAGATGTCAAGCTACTGCCAACCAATAAATTACCACTCTGCTAACAAATTGCTCACATTGCATTAGATGAGCAAGTGTTTGGGAGGGGACGTGTGAACTCGGGGAGGAAGGAAAGAGGGTAAAAGTTTTCAGCTACACCATTAGATGAGTCCCATCTCAGACTCGGTCTTCAGCTCTGATTAAAGACATCAGAGGTGGAGGCTGCAAATTGCAAAGATCTTTATTGAACGTCATAATGTGATGTGAAGCATCGTGAATCTGCGGCAAGTTTGCTCATAAATGTTTAGTGTAGCAGGACGCTCTGTTAACCGTGCAAATATTACAAGACAATGAAGGACACCGCTTCCCACAATTGTCTGCAGCCATGCCTCCTCCTCGGCATCTTTTATCTGAAACGGTTTCCTCCTCATGTCTCAGAATGTTGTGTATGAACTCACTCTCATCATGCCCCGTAAGAACTGTTCTGTTTTCCGCACCACCAGGCTGCCTTCCTGATTCTGATCTTGCCTGTCACGTGTCTTGCGGTCCCTCGCTGATGTTCGCTGGCTGACCAGCCGGGAATGATCTTTTCTGAGCGACAACACATTGATAGTCATCAATGACGTTGACTACCACTGTCAATGCCTTTCATGCAGCTGTACTTAAGGCTAAATGCTGGCACCCTTGGCTGTCTTGACTCTCAGACGAGGAGGTTAAAGTCAGTCTGTGGCTGAGTAGCTCTTTATGACTGAGTGGGCGCTCAGATGAGTCAGTGTGTGAGTTGGTGTATTATCACTTATTTAACCGGGCAAGATATGAGACATGAGTGGTGAGTCCACATGAAGTGACAGCTTAAACCAGGGGTCTCAAAGTCATTTTAGTTCAGATTCACTTTAACTTTCAGCCCAATTTCAATTAGAATGCTGAGCCAGACCAGTAAAATAGCATGATATTAAAATAAAAGTATATTTAACTAGCATAATAATCCATAATAAGTGCACTTTCAGCAATATTATGCCTGCCGTATTTTATGAACACTGGCTACACCCACATACAAAAGGATGGCACATTGACAAACTCAAAAGGGACTGTGAAGACGGGGCTGACGTAAACTGGATAACTGGGCTGTTCACAGCAGGCTAAGTTAATTCTTCAAGGGTTTACTTTCACATATATTCACACTATTTGTGAAATTTTGAGCCAATATGAAACCTTTGTGACCTTACAGAAAATACGGAAACGCATAATCTCTCCCTTCTTTAAGGATGCATTTTAAATTGAACCGTGTGGGTAGCAGCCGTGTGTGCAGTCACCTGCAGCTGCTGAGCACCTGAAAGTCACGCTGAGTGAAATAGGACGCCTCATGAGGTGCTGTAAGTGGGCAGAGACTCTTCATCCCGGCAGGAGAAGCGTTTGACCAGAAGCCTGTGGTCTCTGTGGCCGCCAATGGGTGTGTTTGTGCAGGTGCATGTGGGTTTAGAACACGTGGTCTTTTGCTCAGTGTCTAAGTGGTGCTCATATTGTCACATGCTGTACGTGATTTAATTGGGAGGGAGTGTGCATCAAAACGATTTGACTGATTATTATTTTTTTTTTGGTCCTGCTTGACACATCTGCTTGTTCATGACCTCTCCCTTCTTTCCCCTCGTCTGCTCACTCACGTCTCCTCCATTTTCTCCCTCTGGACAGGTGATTTGGGATAAAAATGAGAAAGTCTTTCACATGAACTTTTGTCATATATCCATAATGTCCATAAAGCCTGTTGAGAACTCATTTGACATTTTTATTAATGTTGTGATTTCCTTCGGTGCTCATTTTCAGGTGTATGCAGAGACTTGATAAATCACCTGATATTGTCTGCAAATAGTATATTTTATGTAAGTAACTTTGAGAACAATAGTTATTTCTCCATCTTACTCCATCTTCCCACGTCACTTCTTTCACTTATTGATGTCACCTCTCGTTAACTCCTTTCTCCATCTGTCACCATATGTCTGTTTTGTGGTGCCTCTGTTTCTGTCCTCCACACCCACTCTCCTTTCTATTTTCCCCTCTCCACTGTCCTCTAACAGTTTCAGCAGCAGCTGCATGTTTTTCCTCACTGTTTGCAGACAATGGCAATTAGTCTGTAATGTGCAAGGCAATAGATCGGATCAGACAGGAACCCAAGTGTGGTTCCAAGTGCTGTGGTTTGGTGAGCCGTTTGGATTTGGAACAGTGGGTATAGTTCTTATTTTTCTGTCAGGTGACTGCTTTGACACAGTCACCTCACAGAAACGTCACTACCTCATTACACCATTCTTGTTTTTTTTGGTTATGTTTCAGAGCTATGTTTTCGTGTCATGTTTCCAGGAATAAATTCAAAAGTATTTGAAAACCGAGAGAAACTAGTGGTGACTGTTAAATAATCACCACTAAAAAAAGGAAATGATCAGCAGATAAGACATAATTATATATGATATAAACCATAATAAGTAATCTATCTTCTTCATAACAGAAAAGTGTGTATTGTGATTATACAAGTATTAAAACGAATTTAGTGCAAAACTCTAAAACTATGCAATAAAAACTAAGATAAAGGGAATTCAAACATCAAAAACAACGTGCTATGAGACATACATATAAATATAATAAGAACTATAATAATTTTCAACATGTTTGTTTCAGCGCTCTTTTGTCGGATTTACATGAAGGCATCACCTTGCAGTCAATTAGCACCCGCTGCACACCTGGAGTTTGCTCGTTTCGGCCCTGTAGGCCGCCGGAAAAAAAAACGATGGATAAAAACGCTCAAACTGATTGAATGAGGGTTCATCCTGGACCACCAGGTGCTTTCCACAAACTCACTGAATATGTACAAAAAAGATTCCACCTCGGACCCGGAGCAGAAGTGAATGAGCTTCCCATCTGAATGGACACACGTCTTTCCATCCAACGAACGAACCCGGCGAGACACATGGAGGAGAAACTGCAGGTGATTCAGCTAAGCGTGAGTGTTCCTGGTTTCACCTTCTTACTCCATTTTTCTCCGTTTTTACTAAATATTTTTCTCCAGTAAAAAAAAAAAAAGCTTGTATTGTACCTATCTGAAAATGTAGTAAGCAGGAAAGTGTTAGTGTGACATGTGCCTTGTCTGGTGGGGTGCTAGCTAGTCTCATAGTAAATCCAAAACTATTTTGTTTTTAATTAAAGAAAATAAAACTACATAGATGTAAGTGCAATAAGAACATAAGACATGTCAATTTTGCAATACTTGACATTTAAGACCCTTGGAGAAGGGGATACAGGCACATTTTCGTTGCATTTCGACGTTACTGTCTCCTTTTGACGTCACATCCTGCATCGCATGACGCTGCTGTTTCTTCCTTTCTTACCTTGGGAGGAGAGAATCTTTCAAACGTGGCTAAAGATTTTCTTGGGATTTTCAAACGTTTCACTTTCATGCATCATTTGTTGGTCAAGAGTCTCTGGACCATCACCGATGTCCGTAGCCACTTGATCCTCCTCCACCCTTAGGATTAGTGCTAGTGCTCATCACATAATTCATTGAGCTTAACTTTGGCCTTAGCTTTCTGTAAATTACTATCTATCAGTCTGAATTAAAAAAAAATAGAAAGGACACATTACTAAAAAACTACTGAATACACCAATGAGTAAATCTCCTTTCCCTCGAAGTATTTATCTGCTTTCATTCTGGTTTGTCTAAGCTACTGATGTGTGAGATGGCTGTGGTTGTCTGGTTTGGTTGAGTCAAGCTCTTCTCTCTGAATTTGAGACTGGGTTTCCCTGGCCTGTTTTCAAAACACCATGCATCCCACACACTGCTACAAATGGCAATGGAAGAAATGTGATAAGCTCAGTATCACAAATTCACCTTACACTTCAGTGGCAAACCTGTTTAATGGCTGCTCAGCTTGACATCCACACTGGGTACAGAAAGATTCTAAATCCTCAGCAGAGGTTGGTCTCCATGAGCGGGCGGTGTGCAGCTTATACATCTCCTTACAAAATACTTTTACCATAAAACTCAGAACTTTTCAATCAAGCTTCTCTTTAACTGTTTTTATATGCTGCCAGTGTGTGAAGTGTGTGTGCGGCTTTAATGATCCCTGTGGGGAAAACCAGTGTTGGAGCAACAAGAAAGTAGAGTCAAGCAAAAGATAAGAAAAGAGAAACTGAATGTTGAACACAGCACTCTGACAGTTCTGGCTGTCAGACATATTAAGTAGAAAATGTGTAAATGAAATGTCCAGAACTGGGTTAGAATGTTCACATGAATGATAAAATAGACTGCAATTTAGCCAATTATGATGCAATTAGGGAAACTCAGGAAAAAAACAACACGAAAGTTGTACCATTTGAATTTTTTGAGTTTCAAGAAGAACAAAAATCTCCACATCTGTTTTTTAGGCAGGTGTGTTGAAGGACAATTACAATGACATCACAATGGAACTCTTTAAAACATGATATCTCACTGGGACATGTGTTGACACGTTAGGTGTCTGTCAAACATCCATGTTGTCATTCGTCTAACTTATTTAGTACTGTGTGTGTGCTTTGTGCATGTTCAACCTTTTCCAATCTTGTACATCCATATATTAGCATAATGTAGGCTCAGGGACCCATGAACTCACACTGTCTGCCAGCAAAGAACCTGTCTGGAATACGAGACTACCTTTTTTTTCTCCCCAGGATTAGGACAAACATACATGTATTCTGCTGTGATCACGCCGCTGGTAAGGCTGGAGTTGACCTTTAAGGGCTGGAAAATGCAGCCATTTGAATGTTGCTGAAGCTGCTGGCTTCATTTCCATTCAGGCGCCGTAACTTTTCAATGTTGAATGAGGCCATTATCTTGGCTGCAGTGGTTCAGGTTATACTGAATGATTAATTTACAATGTGTGCACTGTATTTGTGTCTTTACCCCTGTAGTGCAATATGCATGTTCCCACATGACAACATGCTATGAGTTTTATTCAGTTTATGTAGGTAGTTTGCCCTGTAGTGAATACTGTCATTCATTGTGTGCTTGTGGTTTTACATGATTGTCTGAGCACAAGACAGTAACTGAAGTGATATAAATGTTGTTGTTTCAGATGGGCAGTTTTCTATAGCTCGCAGCTGTGCAGTTAGTGTTGCAAAAGCAGCCTATAATTTTACACACATCCATTTTGGTATCTTTAGACAAACTGAAATATTTCAGATGCACAACAAGTAGGGGAAAAGCAGGGAGTGCGATCCAAAAGAGAAGGTCTTGTATTCTGCTCCCTGTGCCTTGTAAAAGGTTATATGCTTCCCAGTTGCCCACTGTGAAAAAAAACAAGGTTTTGTGTAAAGCCATCATACTTTTTGCAAGTAGGTGCATGTACAAAAAAATGGAAAGAGGCGAGTGGAAATGTCAGAGAAATGTCAAATGCCTGCTGGCTCTGTCCGTTGTATTTCTGCTGCTGAAATGTTCTCTCCAGGGAAGAGGGTCCTGGGCAGGGTGACTGCGGTGGCCTCAGGTCACATTTGTATTCGAACAAGAACAGTGCTAATGTGGTATGAAATGATGGGAGAAATAAACAGAAGATTTACAGGGACAATGGACTGCCGTATGGGCAATAAACTACTGACCAAAACAACACTAATGTATGATGGCATGATTGAAGGATGAAAGGGCAGAGGGGTGATATCAGACTTTTAGAGGATACCAGAAGTCACTGATGCCAACAGATACAGGTGTTTATTTAAAGACTAGTAGATGATATCATGGGGGGAAAGAGGGATCTGAATAAATGAACTGCTGAAAGGATACAAAGATGCTTACTGAATGTTTTAGTGTAAAAATTGGACGTATGGATGAATGAAGATTTTTGGATAAAAACACAAGTGAAAGAATAGATTAGCTAACAAAAGTTTCTGGATTTAGGGGAAATTCAACAATGCTGTACATGAATGATGGCTAGGATGACTTTTTAAAAGGTGACGTGTGAAAGATAGATGATGGTACTTGCATAGAATCGTAATTCTTTTGCAATAGAGGTAGAAAGGTTAAAATACAAAAGCGATATGTACCTTATACAAGGAATAGACATTATTAGCAGAGTATTCTCATTATTTCCATTATACAGTTGTTTGAAAATGGTTCGGTGCTAGAAAAGTGAAATTTATTCGGATAAAGTCAATATCTGCTAGATGGCAATAAAGTTATTCCTGTACATTTGTAAATCAGCTCATGTTTGATCAAACTATGTGGATGAAGATGGATAAGTGAACGCAGCCATATGCGGGATGATTGAAAGTTATGCCACAGCGCAAATCAGCACCCCCCCACCACCAACTACCTCCTCCCCTCTTCCATTGACGACTCTGTGCCAGCGAGAAATTGCCTGTCTTTAGTCTTTTGATTTGTGTGTTTGTGAGGTGCTAATTTATGGCTTAATCAATTATCCATTAAAGCCTCTTTCACATAAAGACTACTGATGGCAGTTGCCAGCAATACTGTTGTGCTTAATATGCATTAGTGTGCTTATCATCCTCCACTTCCCCCTTTTATAGTTAATGGGCTGAGGCACTGTTCCAGCTTTTATTATGTGTCATGCATCTGTGGATTTTCTCCCCGTTATTTTGCAAACAGCTTAAGTATGCCACTACACTTAATAGTATGAACCACATCTCCTTTGTGAAGTCACTTTTGATGGCAGGTCTGACTGGGGACACAGTTTGAACATGGACATTTTTGTCTGAACTGACCTTATTCGGTTTCTCCTTTTAAACACTTGATTGTCCGCTTCACTTTAGCTCTGCTCTGACAATGACGAAGAAGGATCCTGGTCATTTGCACTGTGCCTGTTTAACAAATCAGATTATTACGTCTGCTAAGGAGGTTATGTTTTTGCTGGCTTTTATCTCTCTGTTTTGTTCTTGTTATCAAAATATCTCAATAAGTTATGAAGTATTTCAATGAAATGTTAAGGAAATAGTGATAATGGGACCAGGACCAGATGATTACATGTTGGTTGTGTTCTGGAACACTATCTACATCTACTACATCTAGTTCCATACTTCATGTTTAATAGATTCCGTTGTATTACATAACTGTCTTCAGAAATATTTTTCATGTGAATTGAGGTGTAGCGGGAGAGAGACACTGACGCCCCTCGTCTACACGGTCCTTTATTCAAATGATTAATAGTTGATTGTGCCTTTACATTTCATTTGAAAGCAAACATGCAGCCGAGACCATTGTGTCCTGCTTTTTAAGGATTATTTTATATGGCTGAATAAACGGCTACAAGAAAAAGTCCTGACAATGACCCACCATGGCCGTTAACCTGATATTGTATGGAGTGGTTTTCCACATTTTGTTGGTGTATTTTCTTTCATGTAAGTGATTGTTATACCTGGCAGCTGGTCAATAACCCACTTTAACCCTCTACTTTCAGACCCATTCTACATTTGTCACTGCTCTGGCAGGTATAGAATTAGCGCTCGCTACTCATGATGTCTGACAGGCACAGAAGGTGTAACGACTGTGGGCACACTGCGACAAAGGCCGAGCTGGAAAAGCAATGTGTAACAGACATGACAGCCTCTCCAAAATTCCAAATGAGATGGTAATGTGAGTAGACATTGTCAAGGCCATTGACTCTCAAACAGACGAGATAATCTGTGCTGCAGCGGCCCTATTAGCTCATGAAATGTCGGGGAAATTTGTGAGAGAACAACAAGTTTGTGACAAGGGTGAACACTTACCAAACCCGAATCCAAATGTGCACTGTGTGAAACTCTAAACTTTAGAGGATGTGCTACGCCGTCTGGTTCACTGTACTTCGTGTCCTTTGTCTATTGTTTCTCCCCGAGGGTTTGTCTGGTCTAAAATATAAAGAAAAAACATTTGAAAAGTGAAATACAATCCTGTGTAAAGACTGGCCCATACAGGTGGCGTATACAGGTGATAAAACTGAAAAAACTTTAATGAACACACCCTGCATTCAGTCTCCATGCAATATAATATCTTTGCATCTTTCATTTATCATCTGAGGTGAGGCAGATAGATCTCTGTATCCTCCCTCGTTCCAGCCATGTGCCTGGTTGTTGGGTTCAGGCTAAACAGTAGGAGGCTTTTTGTATACTGGGAGGGAACATTGATGGTTGGATGGAGGTGTGGATGGAGCGATGGGGGCCCACAGAAATCCCACATGCTTGGCTCTTTTCATGGATGATGAAGTCTGTGTGATAATAAAAACAATGACTGGTCAGCCCTGCCAATATTGCTGATGTGGTTCTAGATAATGGAGGTTGGAAATCACCTGTGTCACTTACAGCAGGTACATGATATTATTCCAGGTGTAGCAGGATGTGAACAGACACTCAGCTCCAATGTGTAGCACTGTGTGCAGCCTTAAATAACAATCTACAAATGCATGGAGCTACCGTGATTAGTTTAGTCTGTTTTACATGATTAATCTGAACATGCTTCTTTCAGTGGCTTTAGAAGATGAAATTCTTTCATTTGGACTGTCTGGCCCACGAGTCGTGACTTGGGGTGGCAAATCCTTCTATTTAATAGATGCTGAAGGAAAATTTGTGAGAATTACATGTCTGTTTTTAACCAGCACTGTCACAGGTTATATTTAGTAAACAAATTCAAAACAAAATAGTGCATCTCGTCTTCAGAACATCAGGAAAATCCTGTGCGGCCCTCAGTCAGGAGGTCACACAGAAAACTAAAGACTAAAATGACCTCTGAGATCTATGGCCCAGGTACAGAATGCAAACTGTTGTCTTGAGGCTGTGTGTCCTTGTGTACGTCTGTGAATGTGCCTGTGTGTGTGTAAGACGTTGGGGGAGGATGATGCTGAGACCTTCATAACTCACAACAGGGCCAAATGGCCCTTATTATCCTCACTGTGAATGTCCACAAGAATGTGCACGTGTATCACTACTGGATGCCTTTTGACAAGAAACCCCACTCACACTGGAACAAGGCGCTCCACGAAGCCCCAGCAAGGTCCGATGAATTCCTTGAATGAAGCAGGAGCATTTCCTCCTCTTCTCTAAAATTGCACTGCCCTTTTCATTGTTTCTCATGCTTTTATATTTTGATGAAAATATCATCATTAGGAAAGCCTGTAAATCAAACCGCTGGCTGTATTATAGCATTATTTCCTGTCTCTTTAAGCAGATTATCTAAATAAATGATACTTCTAATTACAAATGAAGTAACTATTTACTACTGCTTCCAGATTCCAGCTGTACCCATATAAAAACTGCACTCATGCAGACCAGTTAGTTTCAATCAACAATCAACCCTCAAACTACTTTTCATGATTTATTTATTATATTCATTATATTATTTTTGAAAAACCAATTTCTCCTCGTTCAGCAAAAAAACAAATAATGCAAAACAGAAAAAAGGATTTCTTGTCACAAACTGTTGAGAAATTCTTTAATATGCTTTGTGAATAATCTGGTCTGGTATTATTCAGTGACTCATCCTTGTGTGAACTGATCCTGTTGTTGTTTCTTTGTGCATTTTCACGCTGGGAGGACGTATTAGTTTGGAGTCTGTCAGTTCAGCTGGCGCAGAGAACAGTAAGAGAAGAAAGTGGAATAAAGACAAAGGCAAAGATAAAGGTAGTTTGTCTCCCAGATGTTGCTGCACAGCAGGGTCAGATGCAATCTTTAAATGTCTGCTTTCTCCACAGGTGGACAGCATGCATGTAGAAGGACAAGAAAGGTTATAGTTATAACTAAGGGTGTGGGGGAGAGGGGGGTCCACACAGACACAGTATGTATCGTTTGCTGTTGGAAGACAGCTGATTGACGGCAGTCCTCTGTTAGCTGTGACACTAACACTAATGTACTCCATACTCCTCCAAGTGATGCAGACGTTATTGTAGTCAGCGCTAAATCCAAAATGATCCCACACCGCGGATTATGTTTTTTTTTTGGACACCCATAAACTTGCTATGTTTATTTACCCTCCACTTTCTCTAGTTTGCAGCATTTGCATGCTGAGTGCTCATTGACGCCTGAGAAATTCGGGGACTTCTGATTGGCTCGGATGGCAGCATGAACAACACTTTGCCTGTGTCTGTGTGTAATCTGACAGCATGCACTATACCATATAGTTTTGTAACCGAAATACTGTAGTTTGCCTTTGCGTATTGAACCGAACAGGGCTCATTGAGCAGTTGAATGATACACTGATAAAACATGGTCTGAGAGAAGTTTGTGTTGTTTCTTACCTCCCCCGTCTCTGTCTCGGTTCCTGTCAGGCACCACCCTAGTGAAAGACAACCTTTTCTGTGCTGCCATGGAAACAGTGTGGGCAGGATCATCAAAGACAACAGGAGACAAAAATAAGAACGAGAAGGAAACAGAGGTGTGTAGTAGAGCGACAGGTATGTGTTTGTGTTTAGGTAATGGAAAGGTGTTTGAGAAAGATTGAGAAGGATAAAGAAAGATGTCATTCCTCTGTTGTTTCTGTACGTGTTGACGGATGTGGAAATGCTAAAACACATTTGATCGTTTGTTGAAACTCCCGTTGTATCGGCCATTATAAGATGATGTTGCTATTTCTGGTCAATAATGCCAAAGCTCAGATCATCTCTGGGAAAAAAACAACATATGAACAGGTGGCAGGATCGCACGTTTTGTGCATCTACAATCAGCCAAAAACAGAGCACCTCTTCTATGAGTGCACAGAAGCAGCTGGAGGACATTCAGAGATGGAGTGCAAGCATAAACTTTAGAGATAAATAGAGCAATTTGAAATGTACGCTACTTCGGGAAATGAAGGAGTGCTGGGGAATACTTAAGACCAAAATCAGTAATTTTTAGGAAAGTAGTAAGTGGTGTCCTGTTAAAACATCACACTCTTGAATAAAGATAAGAAAAAGGTCCATAGCCTGTAAACACAAGTGCAAGAAATATAACGTGTGTAATGTGTTTCAGGACTAATATGTGAATACATCTTGCAAAGTGTTGATGAGCTGGAGAAAAGTGGTATGAATGCTTATAACAGTGCCCTTGTGGCATGCACCGAGTGGCCTGAGGCTGAGCTTTATTTTCAGCCTGAATGGCTTCACTAATGAATACTCGCTTTTTATACACACTATTTTCTCAGCCGCGTTACCTCCTCCTGGTGAGGACTTTTGGTTAAGGAAGGCAGCTGGTGAGTCACGGTAGCGTGAGTGTAGGCTGCAAGTACGTGTGGGACGTTCACCTTTGCTTTGGTGGTGTGGTTCCAAAAAGCCATGTTGCCTTTTTGAAACCACAGCTGATCATATGTTCAATGAGGCCTTAGTGATGGGTGTGACTGAGAGGCAGACAGGTACTTACGGCTTGTCATTCCAAGGGTAGCCAGGCCAAGCATATTTTCTATTTCTCACTTACTCTAAAGGCTATGACATTTGCCAAGAGTGAGTGTCGGAACATAAATCGCCAATGATCCAGCTGTTCTCCTCAAGCTACACCTTACCTGCTGAACTCTTCTAATCTAATGTTACGTTGTAGGCATTTTAATAACCAGGCGAAAGGGAAGACCAGATATTTTCTGGAGATGACTCACAAAGATCTGTGTCCTGTGTTTGCAACAAAGTTTAAGCTTCCCTTCCTGTGCTGCAAAAGCTTTGCATGTCGTTGCAATTATAAATAACCGTGCTGCTGTCTGAGCTGGGTGTCGAAGCAGAAGCGTTGTGCCGTATTTCAGAAAACTTTCAGTGTGGTGAATTCAGTGGTTATATTAAGTTGTGACGGAGTTGAAAGATTTGTGCGCTAAGGAAAGTTGATGTCAACTATCCACATGGCCGACCCAGAGTGACTGCGCTGCTACTGCAGTTTTGGTTATTAATTCAAGTAGAGAGCCTCATGGTTGGCTCATTAGCCAGCTGCACAGAAAACGGATGGAAAAGGCAAAATACTTTCAGTGAAATCACATGGTGCTTGAAACATTTAATTCTTTGATTCTGCAATGTTTTACATTGGTTTGACTTCAGCCTCATTATTATAATGGATTGGATTTTAGAATCTATCATGTATTTGCACAAGTTGTCGTTTCTCACCTCAGTTTGCTTACTAAGTTTTTTTTTTTTTCTTTTACAGTGAATGTTTTCTGATTTCTTCCATATGAGGCGTTAATCTCGGTTCATTATGAATGATTGGCTCATCAACATCCACAATGTGGTATGATAGTCACATCACTGTACCCCAGCAAACAAAGCACATAGTTTTCCTCCATTTCAGCGTTTTAGCAAGGAAAGGAAGATCCCCAGAGAGAAAGTGAATTCAGGCTGTCAGCAGGTAGAATTTAGAACAGTGCCTGACAGAGAAGAAAGAAGAAATAGACTGGGGAAGAGGAATTCTTACAGTTCGGTGCAGTAACCACATCAAGTGTCCAGAAAATAGAACAGATTGTCCCAGATTTGGAGGAAACACAACTCTAACTGGAAAACATCAGCAGCATCGAATTCTATTGGATTTGTATTCTAATTCACCCTCCTGAATATACTTTGCATTTTGTTTGTCAGATAGCTGCTTTAGAAGCATTTAATGCTTTGGCGCATAATTGTTTCATTATACAGTCAGATTATTCTCAAAAAGAAGCAGGGTGATTGTTGGTGCGTCACATCCGTCTCAGAACGGCATAACGCCAGCTGAGCTATAAACCCGGTTGTTGCTGAACAGACTCACTTTTTCTGTACCATAATTTAGTCCAAAGTGTGCACCTATCACTGTCAGATGGATGTTGGCTGTGTTTTTCAATATTTTATAGTAAGAGAAAGATCTTTCCTGGAACACTGGCTCTGTTTCTTGCCTGAATTTAAGCAGTTTATGAAGATCCCTGCAAAAGTGGGGCAGCATTCAGCCTAAAGTGGAATTGGTTCCTATCAAAACAGACCATAATTGACAACGTATCATGTAGTGCTGGGCGGTATACTGGGTCATACGAATACTGGTGTTTATTTTTCATATATGACTTTTTCATATACCCCAATACCAGTGTATAGCGTGCACAACGTTAGGAACGCTGTGCGGCGTAACGTAGCGGGACATTGTTTGACAGGGGACTGTTTTGGAGTTACACTAAATGAAGTATGAGTGTCGAGTGCACAACGGCGCGTTGAGCGGTGAACATGGATAAAAACAGTGAAAGTTCCGAAACTGAAGTTCCAGAAAGAGTTGAATATGACACAGAAGAACTTAAAAAGAGGAGCCATGTCTGTTGTTCGGAAGTTCTTTGGCTTTAAAAAGAATCGACGCCGAACAAACAACAATTTGCCACAAATGTAGAGCTGAAGTTGAAGCAGCATACATGTCTTGGAATATCGAGAATGCATGAAACTAAGATCTGCGTCCTCCACATCTGCAGGTAACGTTAGCACTGCAAGAGAAAAGTCAAGCTTGATGTCAAAGACGCTTTTGATACGGGAACTACAACAAGAAAAGCAAACTGTGGATTGAGATTACCAATGCTATCAGTATCCACTTAGCCAAAGACATTGTGCAGCTGAGTAGTGTTGAGAGACTACTTCAGGGAGATGATTCAAACACTGGATCCCAAATATGTGATACTGATTAGAAAATACTTCAGCCAAATAGCTTGGAAGAGTTCATCTTTTTATTTACATGCCTCAACTTGAGAGTACAGTTGCTTTAATTAATGTTCAGTGGGTGTTTACATTGTGTAGGTGATTTTTACAAGTTTTTTCAAGTTTTCAAAATTTGAAAAATAAAAGGGTTCTGTATTCTGACTGCAACTGTCATGCATTGTGATTTATTCACTTCATCAGAATCATGAGTGCCTTTTTGTAAACAGTAACATTTTGTGAGGCCATGCAAACCTAACACTAGTGTAGACATCAGACATTATCCCTCATGGCAGTGAAATATGCCATTCTAAGCCAATTTACTGCAGCAATTTGTCTTTAAATCATGAAAAATGTGGTTAACACAGTCGTGCATGAAAAAGCAAACAAACAGCAAAACCGATATAGCTTTTAAAATACCGTGATATAAATTTTTGGTCATACCGCCCAGCACTAGTACAATGCACATCATTGCATTCTTGCAAAAAAGATTGTCCAACATATTGCATTGGGAAGACGTGAGGTTAAAATAACGTTCATCTTCCAGAAATCTACCTGTTTTTACCCTAATCATTTTTTTTTGTGGTTACCTGCTGTACCGAAACTGAGCTTTCACTAGAGACATCTTACCCTTTCTGAAAACCAACCTTGGTTAACTTCTTTTTACTGTTTTTTTTTTGTGTTGAGTGAGTCCCATTTTCTCTGACTCTTCCTGTTACACAGGCACATCTTGTTCCGCAATACCACACATTTTTTTTATTGCTTTTTGGCCTTTTTTGCTTAGCTACTTCCTGGACACAAAATAAGTGATATTGAAAGAAACAATGATACTTGAATGCGCTTACCCACTTCAGTGCTCGTCCCTGAGAGAACAGCCATGCGTGCTGCATTCTGTTATGTAGCAGCTTGAGGGAGCAGCCTTCCTACGGAGGAGACTTATTTCACCTGTTGGATCTCATATATAAGATGGGCTGGGAGCTGCTGTGTGACTTCAGTGTGACAGGCAGCCTTGCTATTGAGGTACTGCCATCTAGACTGTCTAGTTTCACCAAACCGATGCTTTTGACAAGTGTTCCTGTTTTGTGTCTAATTCATCAGCCAAGAATCACACAAACCAAGTCAAATGCTCAGTTTAAATTGTCACTCTCTTATCTTCTGGTGAGATAAACACATCTTATTTTTAATCATCTTAGTTTTTCATATCCTAGCAAATGTGTATTTGCCAGTGTCATGGCTGTTTCCATGGTAACACTTTTATGGACCACAGAGGTACCGTACATGAAACTAGTTTGCCAATAGATGCTTGTGCCCATTAGCCATCTCATTTGTCTCAGACTAGGAAATCTGTTTTCTTTCATTCTGAAATTGTTATGAGCCTATTGTGAATAGCAAACAAATCTGAATTTCCATGCAGGATATGGACACATTCTATTGGGGAAACAGTTGCACAACAGGAATCTTTGATATATCCCTCATTAGAAAAAAATGAACCATGTGTAGGAACATTTGAGGATGATCATTAATTTCATTCCACCTTTGAGGTTCACAGTGTTTTATCAGCTTCATGGTTACAAGAGCTGGCATAGCAACCAGTACGACATGGATTCATGAAATGTAAACAGACGGCTGATTAAAAATAGAAAAAAAAGCCATCTAATTTCTTTAAACTAGCTCCCACCAGAACATGAATGTCAAGGAAAAATTTTCTACAGTGCTCCATGTAGCTGTCTCCTGTATAACCCCTCAAACAGCAGTTGTATCTGGAAAGATGGAAGCTTAACTATTCACACAAAAACTAATTTCCTGCCCCCACTTCTACTGTCATTTTCCAGGTCCAGTCAAATAAGATGAGCTATTTCCTTATTTCTTCTTTGCCTCATCTTTTTTGTTCTGTCTGGGGGTGAAGGTTGGTAGTCAGGTGTCTATTTTTAGTCAGTGCACTGCTTTTTAGCTTTCTGTTGTTACTCTCAAGCACAGTGATCCTGGAGCGCTTCTTCATTTGCCGGGGTTCCTCAGAGGATGACGTTATGGCATTTGGAGAAGAAGGGGGGGGGACTTCTCCTGACTACAGCTAAGATATATGTCAGGAAAGTAACAACAAAGGACAAACAGTCTGGGATATAATCCTTGGAAGGTGTGTGGCATGTATGGGACTAGTGTTATATCATTGCTAAGGTTCTTGCAGTACCTACGCTAGTGTCCAACTGCATATACAGTATGTTCCTTTGCCTTTCCCACAATGAGGCTATGTCTGGTTGATTTCTCCACCAGTCTCTGCTGTTGCTCCCTGAGTCATTGACAAATAAAAACAACGTATTTCTCCGTGGCTCTCAGAAGGCACCGGCCGAGTGGTCCACAACTATCAGAATGGGAAGAAGAGGCTTATGGTCCTTCCCACAACAACTTTGTTAATCACGCCCTTGATCGATCGCCGCACAGGAAACATTGCTTCCCTTTGGAAAATAGCACAAAAGATGAATGTTTCTACGTTCATCATCTCCGCGTTATTTTCTCTTCTACTGAAAACAAAACGCAATCCTTAAAGCTTTACAGGAAGTACTGGAGAGAAAAATTTGTGGACAGGACAATCATTACCAACATCTGTCCCCTTGCCTGATGAGCATCATGCAAAATCTGGAAAAAGATCCAGATACAGCCTCTTCCATCATAATTCAGAACAGCAGACTAAAGGCCTGTACATACTCTGCAAGAACAGAGAGGTGTGTTTGTCTTCTTGAGGTGGAAAGAACAAAATCAGGACATTTCATACCTCACGAGAAACCCAAGTGCAGAACTTTTCCGCCTTAACCCCAGCCACTTCAAATTTCTCAATGGTTGGTGGAAAAAGCTGCAAGAACTCCCAAACCAGTGCTGTGAGTGAAAAAAAAAAAACATGTTTCCCTGTTCTTGCAGGTGGAGATTAATCTGGTCATGATTACCTGAGGACAGAAGAGGAAAAAGGCCTTCTTTGACTGCATGTAACACTAACTGAGGGAATGTGGTTCCTCTGCAGTGCAGACTCAAATCGCTGATACTGAAAAAGGATTTCTTTCACTGATTATAGTCTCTATGTTCCACTGATTGTTATCCTTTGTTGGTGTTGCTGATTGTCTCAGCTATGGGTCAAAGAACTGGCCAATGAGCCATGAAGCAGTCTTGATTAATTGAAAAGTCTGTGAGATAAAGACCATTCTGCTGTTAAGCTGAGGAGCACAAAAGGTAATGAAGACTCAAGCAGCAGTGAAGAGCCAACTGTGGAATGTGGAATATCTTTGTTTCTTTATAAACAACTAGCTGAGCAGGAATTTACCGGCACATAAATGTAGACAATGGTTTATTACCTTCCACACAATCTCCTTTCTTTGGTTGTAGTGAGTGCAATACCAGAGATTAATATGTTCATCTGTGAGGAAGACTCATGGTTACAAAGCTTATGTTCAACCCTTTTCACATTTGCCTAGTCGTAAATAAATGCCTCACTCTAAGAAATCAGATCTTCTTCCGTTGTCCTCCATTGGACTTGACCGACTTACAGGATTTCCAATAGTTATATACATAGTTTATACTGTCTTATTGTCTAAGAAATACAGAATTTATGTTGAAACAAGGCTTATATCACATGACAGTCACAGTAAGAAGAACTTTAACTCTTGAACTGCAGATTTAGAATAGAGATTAGCTGATGAGCCCTTAGCTCCTGGTGGGTAGGTCCCCTATTGTGTGACAGCATCTGATGTGGATCTAAAGGCAGATAAAATGTGGAAACCCTGTTGATTTTTCCTTGCCCTCAAACTCACCTCTCCACTGCATTTACCTTCATCACCTCATTAGCACATATACCTTTGAATATTCTCTAAGGTAGCATGGCAGTCTCATGGCAGCAGAACCGACATGTCATTGGCTCCCTGCTGTTTGGAGACGACGCCTTGAAGTACCTGCTTTGGTGCCCTCTGAGCCATACACCTGTGAGAAACAGTATGAGGCACAGTATGTGAAAAAGCACAGCTTTTTCCGTGAGAAAAGCCAAAGTCAAACAGAATCTAACCCTGATTTGCCCCTATGACTCTTCTCCCTGATCAGGAGAATGTGCTTCTCCTTATATTCAAACAAAACAAAACACCAGGGGAACTGAGCTCAGAAGCAGAGAGCAGTGGTTTGACAGGAGGAACTGTCAGATGGCATCTTTATTATGTTACAAGAAGAGTCCTGGAGGACCGCACAAGCATCTGCTTCCCCTCTTCACTGCCACCACAGTCATATAGAAAGGAAGACACTTCACCTTTTTGACAGGGAAAGGATGTGATGTTTAAGGGAACAATGCAGCCCAGACAAATGTCTCTAATGGGTGGAAATAAAGAGTTGTGTGTTGAACGTGTTGTTGGAGCAGAGTGACACTTCTTTCTTAGCTTTGCAATTGTCATAAATCTCCAAGCAACCACAATGATGATTAAGTCCAGAAATGAGTTGGTTGTGCAGAAATAACTCAATAACAGGACCTTGAAACAACTTCAACCTTTGTTTTGGGACTCATGGCTTCCATTGTAGCATGGACTTGTGCTGTAGGTTATTTGATTGGTAACGTTTATTGATATTTAGACTAACCTTCCTTATTTCATTGTAATTTCACTATTTCTCAAGATATGGAGAATTGTTCAAAATGGATGGAGTGAAAGTGTTTTTTTTCTGAACCTCCCTTTATTTTTGCTGTTACACTCCTGCAAAAGTTTTATATTTAAAAAAAAAAAAAATGTACCTGACATGTTTACACAGATAATTTATTCATCCCAAATCCATCAGAGTAATTCTTAAATGCAGGTTCAGTGTAGGAATAGATGTGTTGAACCAAATACCAATACATGTGACTCATGAAGGGCACCTGCACTTGCCATCCTGCTGAGTGTCTTCCCAGCAGTTCGTGGAGTATCGGCACTGAAATTGGAGCTGTGGCTCAGTGGGGTTTCTTGTCTAGAACTTGTGAATATGAAGCCCCAGAAGTGAGGTTTCAGGGGCTGAGTTAGCTGCTTCGTATAGGAACTGAAAAGAAAGCCACCAACTCTGGTTTAAATACTACATATGAGATTGCCATTGATAGGAAGATGTAACAGCTTTGAGGGATTTGAAATGTTGATTGTGGACAAAGATGAAGAAACATTCAAACTTAAACTGTAACGCACATTTGACTTATCCAATTAATAAAGACAACATAGCGCAGTTCTTTTGTTCACAGCCACACACACACACACAGATTCAGACACATAAAACAAAAGTTTGTAGTTGAGGAAATTCCCTGTATATTTGGATGGAAACCTCGCAGTGCTGCCAGGGGGTGAGACTGTCAGAGCAGAAAGTTGCGGTTGGTTTTACTCCTTTGTTTTTCGTTCACTTTAGGATGAGAGTCTTTGTTGAATCTCTGGGTGATTAATCCCTGGAAGCCCTCAGACCTTCACTTCATTGCTGCAGTGGCTGTAAATACACAGCGACTAATACAGAAGAAAACTTGGATGAGCACCCATGCACAGGGGCATACTGTTATGTTGTACAAATAATCAGCATAATCAGCATTAGCTACCAGTCTGTCAGAAGAGGAACTGGCTTTTTAGTTTAATATGGGGTGAAAATAGTGAATTTAGCTGCTGAAAAATAGACCTAACTATTGTATTTTGAAGTAAAGGGTTATTTAATATTTGAAAATGACCCATTCATGGTAGTTCTAGCACCAATGGTGTGCGTGGACAACTGAGGCATCCTTTTAGAATGTAACAGGTTTTGTGACAGTAAATCGCGACCATAAGAAATATAAACCAAAGATAGCACAGTTAGCACTCATGGCAAGAAGGTCCCTGGTTCGATTCCTGGCCTGGGCTCTTTGTATGTGCAGTTTGCATGCTCTCCCCGTGTCTGTGTGTGGGTTCTCCAGCGTCCTTCCACCTCCAAAAGCATGCTGTGGGTCATTGTTCACACGACATTGCGTGTAGATTTTACCTTCATGTGGCCCTGATGAGCTGGTGACTCGTCCAGGGTGTTCCCTGACGTTCACCCATTGACAGATGGGATCAGCTCCAGTACAACCGCGACCTATAAAAGGAGCAAGCAAGAGATGAATGAATGAATGAATGAATATAAACCAAAGTGGACAGGCACATTTACCATGGAAGAGCTGATGCTGACTATAAGAGATGTTCCTTTATTATTCCACAAAGAAGCATTAATTTCCCGACTGATGATAAAGTCCAGTGCTATGCCTCCCTGCATCTAGCTCATCAAAATGGAAATGACCGGTTGGATTTAAGTGCAGTCGGCATACATCCATCTCCTGTGAATGTTTATAGCCAGCTGCTGCTGCTCAAGCTGCATTTCTTCAGAATTGTATACTTTTTACTGCTCTGCAGTCCACTTTTCCTCCTCCTCAACTCACAGCGGTTATTCCAGTACTCGCCTTCTCCCTACTCCGAATTACTTCAAGAGGCCGATTGATTATGTATTTTAGCATTCAAACTCCTGACAGTGGTGCCACAGTTTGGGCTCACCTCCATGACTCCTCTCTTTGCTAATGACGCCCTGCAACTTGTATCCCTGCAGAAGCACCACCTGGGGTCTCAGCACAAACCCTCTGTTACTATTCTTGGCCTCTGTTGCTCACCAGCTCCTTTTAGTTCATCCATCATCAGCTCCATCACCTGTGCCTCAGCTAAGTCCAGGAAGCAAGAATTACAAGAATTCAAGAACCTCTTAGCACAACTAAGGCTGTGAACTTCAAGGTTATTTGTTGCTGAAAAATCATATGTTCAGCTGTGACAATCCCACTTAGCTGTAAACGCTCTCCTGTCCTGAGATCTGTGAGTTTAAAAATACATTGGAACTATGGCAACTCACTGGGATCTAACACCATGTTAAAACAATGTTTTAGTGAACTGTATTTTATTTTTTAATCGTACACTGCAGCGTGTATCCATAGCTCAACTTTTCTGCTTTTGCCTTGCTTGCAGTTTTCCTTTACATCTACTACAGACTATGTACTAATCTTTTATCATGGTCAGAACCCTACAAACTGAAATCCATCTGCTATGACTAAACTTCAGTAACTACCAACCCCATCTACCTTGAACTCCAGACTTGTATCGGTGCCACGAACGGCTTTAAAAACAATACCTGAGTGAAGTACCAAAGACATGTTTTTAGAGACTCACGAGTGTGCATCTTTTAGATTATCTTTTTGTACATAAAATATTTATATTTTTATACCTTTATACTAAAAGTTACCGCAACAACGTGTGCTCTTGAGAAGTGCAGTTTCACTCCTTTGTATGTGTTACACATACTGCACAATTGACAATAAAGCTACCTTGAACATCATCAATTATAATAGCGTATTATCGCTCAATATTGATGTTTTCATACTGGTTTGGTCAAAAAAAATTTAAATTTGTATGATAAATTAGGTTTTAAATAACACCACGGCAACCTTAATTTTGTAATTTCTCCCCTCACACTGCTCAATAAGACTATATCTCTGCTGTTTGTAATGACCAGGGAGCATCCTGTGGGTTCATCACAGCTTTCCGGTTCTCACCGTCAATAATTGGGCGACAGTATCTACTAATGCCACTCCATTGTGTGGACTTTCTTAGTACATTGTCTTCATGCTAATCATCGACGTACAATTAAAATGGACTCCAGAGATTTGCAGGATTGTCCTGTAAATATAACACTAATCCGAGTTGGATTCATCCCCCATGAGAGCAGTATCACTTACGTTGGTTACAAAGCCTTGGCAACTAAAAAGTTGCTCGGAGCCTGTTGCTAAGCTTCCACTTCAAACCTTGATATCGCTTCTCTAAATAGGTTTATCTCCCCTGAGGTCAGACTGCTTGGTTGAACTGAGAGAACACAATGTCAATAGAATACATGGCAAGAGTTTAGATTACAGAAGTTAGGTTGCCCAGTTGTCCTGTGTTAACACCTTGCCAACGACTTTTAACCTACCTTCAAATGGTTAAATCTCAAACCATTTAACTCAAGCTGACAAATGCATTTAAAACACAATTTACACACGTCACCCTTTCAAGGCCAGTCTTAATTTTAAGGTAGTCTTTTCTAAAAAGATATAAAGATATGTACATTCACAGAATTTCAAAGACTGAAAGACTAAATTATTCCATAAGCCTGGTAGTTTCACAGTTCCTAGGCTTTCATCTATACAGACATTCTTCATCGGGGTCAAGCTGCTACATTTCTTTGTTTTTCTGAGCTGTAGTGTTTTATAATTCTATGTCTTCTATTCTTTTTCCTCCTCAAATGGTAATGGCTTCATGTAATGCTGTGTGTCACATGTTGTCAGAGCAGTGGATTTTCCTGCAGGTCTGATTCGCCCTGTCTTTAATTAAACTAATGTGTTTAATGTTGACTGGCATGCGTGGCTTCCTCATTTGTACACTAATGAGTGAATGTACCACAGATACTGGTGCCTGTACAAAGACACCTGCCCTTCTCCGTTGTACAAACCATTGCATTTTACATAAAACCTTTGTAATTACTGTAACCAGTTACTATTTCAGTAACTGAACATTGGCATTATTCCCTTAATCCGGGCATCACAGGGCATTCATACAGTGAGCTGTCTATCAAAAGCTTTTTCCACAGAAGAGGACATGAAGAGGGCATATTCTTTAACCATTCTGACTCTAGGGGACTCAGGGGGCGATCAGGAATAATCGCCTAGTTGGCCCTTCGCACTCTCAGCAACGCAAAATGTGGAGTTCATTTGCTGTGAAAATGTATCTCTTTTCCTTGGCTGTTGGTGTTCTCCCTCTCTCTCCACATACACTGTCTGTTGGTGCTGTGTGTAGCAGCCACTGTCCCTGTCACAGCACATGTTTTATTGCTCACTAAAGCATAATGCTCCACTACTCTTTGATTGAGATTTATTTATTTATTTTCTGGTGCCGCCTGTAAGCCCTTGTGAACGATGGGGGGGCCTCAGGCCTGCGGTGACATGATCTCCGGAGGTATTAAATTTATTGCCGGCATTTGTTTCCCAACTATAAGTGGATTGGACGACTATACAGAAAAATACGCATCCCCCAAAGTAGAAGAGCTTCAACGAGAAAACCAGTGTGTCCTCTGCTTCGTGATCCTCATTGCGTCCATCACTCTGGTGAGGGAAATACATGGCCAATGTTCCAATGTTTTTGTTGGTCTAGTATCAATTTTGCATGACTGCAGATAGACGTTATTGTCCTGCACCAGAAATTTGCAGAATCACAGCAGCAGAGTTAAATGTATCAGTTATCTGAGATTTGGATATTGGATAAGAGGACGAGTGCTATGTAATTATTGATGTGTCAGTGTGTGTTTTGAGATCACGCCAGGTCTGTTGATGGTGCACACACGTGCAAGCAACTAAGTAAAGTAAAACAGGAAGATTCGCATTGTCTCACTTTTTTCTTACTGCCTCCTTCTTGTTAAATTGTTGATGCTGTGACAAAAGCTGTGAGAAATTGAGTGTTATTATACATTCTTTTTAAATAACCATCAGTCTCATGAAAATTATGTTTATTCATTTTTCTCTCAGGAGAGATGATGATTAGATTCTAGTTTGACCTCTATCATAGTTTGGTGCAGCCTATTATGTCAAACATTTGAACTCAATACTGCAGTGAGGAGAGTGACTGTGTGAGAAAGGGGATTACAGACATTTGGAAATGCGTCATTTCAAAACACATGAGTTGACTACTCACTGTTTTAATGGTTGAATGATGACATCAGCATTTAGACTGGTTCCCTATTTACTTTCATCATTCATTAATCTGACGTCTTTGTGAATCGAGCCATGTGTTCATGTCCTTGCACTGACCCAGAGACCACGCCAGCACCCCTGGCGACTGAAGTGACATTTGCAGACACCTTAACATGCTGTTTAATGTGCTGTGGCGGCGTATTCTCATTCGCTACCTGGTCTGCAAGCTGATGGTAGCAGTGAGCTTTTCTGCGGCCGAGGTCCAATACATCTCGATGCATGCCTCATAGCTGTTACTTTAGTTTGTACATATATTCCTCATCACAGCCGCAGTCATAAGACTTTTCTTTCTAGTGTCTGCAGGGAGAGAGGGAGACAAAAGTGTGAAAGAGAAAATGTGGCTAAAAAGCACCAACATCCTCACAAACAGCGTTGTCTGCCCTCCTCTAACAATAAAGCTCCAGTTCAGTGTATTTGAATCTGATTTCAATAAATATAAACCTGCCTGTGTAAATATTTCCAGTGCTGTAAATAATGTTATCATGTAAATGTTTGATTGGAGAAAACAGTTTTTCCTTGAGAACCCAAAAGCCAGATGTGATATATTTATCTTTATTATATATTTATATTTATTTATTTTTTATATTTATTTATTTGATATATTTGCACAGTGCGAGCTGCGTCCACCATGAGGCCTAGTGGCAGTTGGATGAGCATGGAACACCCCCAGCAGGATGCACCCAGGAGGCATGCAAATCAAATACCCACACCAGATGAGATCTGTTCTCAGTGGGAAAACAACATACCAGTCTGTCATGTTCTCCTTCAGTCTTTTGTTGTTTCTTAAATCAGAACAGTGGCTTTGAATCAGTAATGTAATTTCCTGGTAGTAATCAGCATGCAGGCAAATTACTCACCAGAAATTTGGATTGCAGCTGCACCTTCATTCCTCGTGGTCCTTCAGTCCTACTCTGCATATTTCTTTCATGTCATTGCTGCTTTCTCTTTCACACACATTTCTCTTCCCCCCATGCCTCTCTCCTTATAGATCTCATTTGATGGATATTACTCGAAGCTGCCAACAGAAATGCTGGTATGTTCGTCTCTGAATAGATTGTTTCTTGTAAGAAAGGCGGTAGATTTATGCCTTTTCATCATTAAGAAAAAAGCATTTAACCAATAATGGTTCATGAGGTAGAATTTATGGAATGCGCAGTTACTTAAAAATCTATGGGTCCTATGTTATTAACTGACAAGGTCTGTAGCAGCTGGAGGCCTGCAATCTCTGCAAGCTGCCTACAAGAAAGACCCTCGTGCCACCGGACATCTCTACGTTTGAAACATGCACAGATGGACACAAACACTTGCTCTCCTCTAATGGCCCTTGGCTGCAGTGTTGCTTCCGTCAATGGCACAAAAACATGAGCTGTGTTGTCCCTGAAATGATCACAGGTGCAAAGAAATTCCCCGAAGATGCATCTTGGTAAAATTCAAGGTGAACAAGTTGAGTCATCACTGTCAATTCCCGATCGCTACCTCAGGTGTATGTGACTTAGCAGTGCAGCGCGCTTGTTTGATGTTTAATTTTTTTCTTTCTCACGTACAATTATGTTTGGGCGTACCTAAGGCGCTCCCTCGCATCACTACCTCTCTACCTCTGAAATGCTTTTAAGTGTTTTTGCGATTTCATCTTGTAAATCCACTATCTCCATCATGCTTGGCTGACTTTGTTGATGTCCACTCTTTCTGTTGACACCGTTTCAGAAATGAGGTGGATGAAAGAAGGAGGGGGTCGAACATCGAGGGGAGGAAAAAAAAATTCAAAAGGAAAGGGAGGAAAGCCAGTCCTGTAAGAGGCTTAAGAGCCTCCTGGAAGCTGTCGTTTGGCTTGGGACCGAGTTTCTCCTTTATCTTCCTTGAGCTTTGTGATTCCAAGCAAAAGTCTGACCACCACTGCTCTGCTTGGTTGGCTGTGGCAAGGACATGCACATACACCCACCGGCTTAAATCCCTCTCACACACGAATGACTCCATCTTTAATTTCTTGGTTTGAACTTTTGAATTGCAGTTTGTAGTCAACAACAACGACGACAAAATGAATCCAACGGGAACAGAATTTGTTGACTTCTCTAGGTTTTGGTCAGATTTCTCCCACCAGACTTCATTCTTGGGACTTAAAGGACACTTGCACTCATGCAGTGTTGTTCATCCAATGTGCAAACAGTTCGCAACTTTATATGAGAAGTCTGAAGTCAGTAAATGTTCAGAAAATAAAGAGTTCCAGTAACAGACGCAAATTTATTCTGGTAATATCGCATATTATTACCCTTCGCAGTACCTGGTCTATGGTCTGGTGGCATAATTGTGTGTGTGTGTGTTTTGGGGGCACAACAGTGTCTGAATCAGAAAATTAATAAAGACAAAATAGTTTTACTCTAATGTACACATACACAAATCTCACTCACTTTTCTAATCTTAAGACCTTTCTTGAATTCGTAATATGATGTATTAAATGTATTCATTTTGATTAAAATTTTGATTGGCCATTTTATTTTTTTTGTAATAAGAGGCAACATTTTAAAGCAGCAGATAACTAAATCTAGAGGTTTAAAAAGATTTCTATTGTTACGGATGATACACAGCAAGTTGATCAGATGATAGAACATCTTGGGATGAAAGAGACTGTGGAATTATAACATTGAATGTTTCATGAACAGACCAGATGAATCGTGTGTGATTCAGTTACAATTGCCTGCTAACTAACAGGCCGGCCAATGTTTTTCGAGTCAGAATTCAAGGTCAAGCAGATTTAATTTCCAGTCACACATGCTGGACTAAAATATGAATTATTCCCACATGAGTAAAACCACTCCCAAATATTTCAAGATAGCATTTTGAATGCTCTCTTTGGCAGATTTTGAATGACGGTCTTATTAAGGATTTCATTTCAAAGTTATTTGAACCAGTTGCTGCTGTGCTTGTGTTTCCACAGAACACAGGATCTCTAGTCTGACATCATCGACAAAGAACTTATTTTCTCCTTTGAATGTTTGTGTAATCAAGCAGCAGCAGAACAAAGACAGTTGAGCTTTAAGCTGTGATACTTTCCTCAGATCATCACCAATCAAACCTGGTGTCAGTTTTCCTGGTGTCAGGCTCTTTTTATTTAGTTTTTCAGGATAAATGTCAAAGCATGACCTTTTTGGAAGTAATTTACTCGGTTCAGAAGATGGAGGCAGTGCCTCCTTTTTATGAAGCTGTGTTCATAGCAAGATGGTCCTTCACTTCTCAAGTCTCACACGCACACACACACACTATTTTACAGTTGTTCAGATATTTGCAATTTATTGTGGCTTTGTTTGCATGGTACAAACCAATATAGGTGCAAACATATTGATGAATCACAACTTTGTAGGCCTTAAAGATTTTGCGTATGCACTTCTTGTGAATGAGCCCCACCATGATATTGAAAATGGTGATAATCATGGATAACCCGCAGTGCAAAATAAGCTCTCATGCTCCATAGAAGCAGCAGTAGGCCAAGAAGAGAAGGTTTCATGGCTTTCTGGGATGTCCATGTTGCCACTCGTTCAGGCAGTCAAGCGCTCAGTCAAATGAGGCTCAGAGTGAGCGTTGGGGGGAAAAGCAGAAATTGACTGAAGCACCCTTCACGCTAAAATTACATCACAGGTGAGAGGTACTCATACTCCAGTACTCAGACATATCGTCACGTACGTCGATACCTGTGGACAAATACGTTTATTGCCTGTTAACCACAGCACTCATGATCTTCTACCTGATATATTTATTGAGCATATTTGTTTTACTTTTAAGCAGAATTAATTTCTGTTGTAGACTTTTACATCAAAAATCTAATTAGAAAAAAACGGAAAAATGGACAAAGATCACTCCCTTTTTTTCTCCGTTAGTTCTGGATATTTCAGTAGTAGGGCTTTCACGTAGTCAGTTTACTTGTGTCCAAATTTATTAGATAAACTGCCATTTCTTTTCATCAAGTCTATACGAAAGATGTTCCCTACATAATGTGATATATATACAGTATATACTCTCTACTCTCTGAAGTATTTCACAGACAAAGTAGACAGTAGTTTTGACCATGTTCCATTGTTTGTTTCAGACTCCTTCCAGGGTTTGAGCCCTCAAATTCTCAGCATTTTTTCGTGAATTTGATGTAAGATGTTCCTGAGGCACCTGACTGTGACTGACCTTCTCACTTTGCCTACAGAGGGCAATCAAAGTTGCAATTTATGGACCCTTGGTTTCTGCCTCTGCCATTGTATGACCCCATTAAATCCGTAATACCAAAGGTGAAGAGGTCAACAAATATCCTGGCTGTTGCTCTGGCAGGCTGATATCACAGGGGAGACGGGACCCAAGCACTTATGTTCTCTTTCACTGATTAGAAATGACATCTCTTCTTTTAATCAGCCGTTTGCATTACATAACAAGCTATTTGAAATGGTTGACTCAATATGATATGAAAAAGTAGCCAAAACATTTACATCAAAAGCTCAGCCTCAGCTGAGTAAATAACATTTGAGGAATGCAGCATTGCCTCTTGTAGTAATTGCCGCTATTAAAGTAAAACTCAAGTGTCGTCTCAAGACTTCTTTTTTACTCTTTGAGCAAAGATTTTTCAGTAGAGTGGAAATGATTTTATTCAAGATGAATAGAAAGGGTTGTGATGATCCGTAGTGGATTTATCCTGACGATGAAAGAAAATAACAGCATTGTTTAACACATAAAGACCCGGACCCATTTCTACTGCAAGGAAAATTAAGGGGGGCATAAAACAGACTAAATAGAGCACATGGAACACATTTCTAAAAAAAAATTCCAAATTTCACCACTAGATGGCAAAGATCACAAAAGTGACATGTCGTAAAATAGCTAAATTATCTGTGAAACCCTAATGTTTTTTTTTTTTTAAATAAATCAGCCTGATAATGTCTTTATTTGTATATCCTCAGATCAACATCCAATGACATAAATACCATCTGAATAATGAAAAAAAAAAACCCTGAGGTTTATTTTAGGCATTTTCTGAGATCAACAGCAAGAAAAGTACCATCTGAACAATGAAAAATCATGTTGCCTCATAGAGTAGGTTTAGCTGCTTATCTTAATAATTCTGGAAGCAAATGATATCAATAACACTCTCCCTGCCTTCCTCTTCACATCACTGATCACTATTGATCATTTTGTACTTCCTAACGGGGAGTCAAAGCTCACCAGAATCAGAACATCTCTAATTCTACAATGAACAACCTAAAAGCTCGACGACTTTTGTAACAGATTTGTTTCTGGACAAAGTAGAAACAAAGGGATGAAGGCCAGAGCTTGAACTACTGCTGGATTACCTATTTAGCAGAGGGTTTTGTGTGTGTGCCTAGGAAAAATGCTATTTGTTGAAACAGAGACGCACGTCACCTTTCTCGCAGACGTGCTGGTTGCATTGGTTTTGCCGATTTTGCAGCAGATATAACTTATATTGGTTCAATTAAGCGAGAATACATAATAGATAACTAAATGTAACTGAATCAGCAAAGTAAATTCATCAGATCATGATTAGTTTTCTTATCTTTACACATACGTCACAATAATTTTTTTCAGACGTTTTTAGGCTAATTGCCCGATGTGACATATATGCAACACCATTTTCACTTGATCATTTTAGACAAAGTTCTGCAAGAAATGTGTAAACAATAGTTTATTTTTAACAAACAGCATGCTATTAAAACATTGCAATCATTGAATTGGAAAACTAGCTAGGAGCTAGCTACAATTTAGCACGTTAGCTTTTTTCCAAATGCAAATTTCAATAAAGTTTAGGTGGTTGGTATGGAATCATGTGATCACCCCAAAGTCACTTTCGTAACTCCAGCAGTGAGTCAGACATTTTCCTGCGTTGTGTGTCGATGGAATGTGAGAGTCCAGGGAGGACTAAAATGAGAGAGGAGGCACGCTGTGTGTTTGGCCTTGCAGATATAGAATTTTATGCAGATATATGCATTTGAATTTTGCTTAGTGTGTACATCCTGTACAGATAATCAGCGTGGGAAGTCATGAGACTTTGGGCTATTTACACCAATTGACAGGCATGCTGTGGAAGAAGATGACTTTGCTCCCAATGTATCCTTTTCCCAGCTGTGTAAAGCGGCCGCAAATAGATTTAATACATACAATTCAACAAAGTTACAATATGACCCGGCCAACCAATCAGTGATTGGTGACTAAAAATTGTGAACAAATATGACATGTTTTCTACCAGCCATTGTTGAACATCGCAATAAATGTATAATGCTGTGTGCAGCTTTGGGGACATCTTAAAAAAAAAAGTGAGTGACTCATAGGGAATAAATACCCCTTGGCTCAACCCCACTTCAGCACAACATTACAGAGATCATTTGTTTTATCCTGAGCTGCTGCTCCATTCATGGAAATAAATCCATTAAATCTTGATGATACAGTACCATTAGCAATAGCAAACTCAAACTATTAGCTTATGAAACGCAGCGTCGGCTCCCGCAGAAGCCATTAGTCAACTCAAATTTGTTGTTTTATTTATGACTTCTGGAATGTCTTGCAGGGACTCAATTTCACTTCCTGTTCCTGTACCCGGCAAATCATTTGAGCTCCATCCAATGACCTATGACATCTTATCATTACCACAGATTTATTTTCAGCTCCTCTCCCTCGCAGGCCGACATCACCAGTAAAGAGTCTACCCCCTGCAGCGAGCTTTCAACACAACAGCAATGCACGAGCTTGCTCAGGAATGCTTATCGTTAAGAATCCTGTGCTGAGTGCAAGTTTTCCATCAGTAAATGCAACTCCCTTATACAGAGATACATTCAGCACAAGGAACTTAATGTTTTTTTTTTTTAAAACTGCACACATGAAAAATGAAGATGTATGATCATGGTGTGCTTTCAGTTTTTTTGCAGGTTGTCAGACATCATATAGTAGTCTTTGGTGCTTTCACACCTGTATTTGGAGTTCTTTAGATGTATTTCAGAATTATTTACTCCAAGCATGCTACTGCAAGGTCCGAACAGGACCTCTGGTACAGTACTTTGTGTCGTGGTATGTACATACGATTCTGGGCAGGAGGGGCTCTCGTGGACCAAGACCACCAAAAAAAAAAATCAATGTACAATTTAAAGTCTGTTCTTAAAAATAACAAACAGAATTTAAAAGAAGGCAACGAATCAGTAAAACGTGAGGAATATATGGTGCTATCAGAATATACTTCAGTTGGTATTCCTTTCCTTTCTCCTGAAAGACCTGATCCTCTGAGGAAGTGGATTTTTCACTGGAGCCTTTCCAGTATATCCTTCATCCAACCTGCCACCAGCAAGAACATCCCAATGAACATTAGTCTCACTTTATGAGGTAAATGGTATAACACATTTGTCTATGAAGCTTACCATATCATAAAAGTATCTCAAGTAGTATTAAGCAAATATCTCCCATTGCTAAGACTCCTTTAGGAGAAAAACAGATAATCAGTATTCAACGATGGAGCTGCATTTTACAATTTACTGTGTTATCACATAAATGAAAATGCACACACATCCACCAACATTGTAGCTGACTCTCAGCTTGTGTGGGCTGGTGGATCTGCTGGGCATCCTGCTCATCTCACTGTACATTCAATTACAGTCGCCCACAAATTACTTGAAGAATACAAGCCAGCATGAGCCGCCTGCCACCTCCACATGTGAACACACTCCTCCTCATCCATCCCCCACCCCCTTCTCGCCTTCGTTCCCATGCTCTTCTTTAGTCTTTGGCATTTCCACAGTCAAATGCTGGAGTGTTAGTTGCAACAAGGGTCTCTCCACCGAAGCTATTTGATCTTTCCAATGCTGTGGAAAATGAAGCTGAAAAACGCCCTCAACCAACTGACCTCATGTCTTTAAACACCCACTGCTGACACGTGCTGATAAATTCAGATCGCCTCAAGTACACACACACACGTACACACGTCTCCCAAAAGCCAACATGAACACCTTTACACAGACGTACGTGATACATAAAATACACATTTAGAGAGATGGATGAGAAGATGATACACTCCCAAATAAACATACACACACACACACCCACACTGCGAATACATACGATAACTGTGCTTGTCAAATATATACACACATGCTTACACACATACTTATGCACATGTTCTCCCGCAACATAACAAGTTTGTTCTCAGCATGTGTTTTCTCCATCCTTCATGCTCCCTGTGTCTCTCTCCAGGGTACACATGATAGCGACTGATGTAGCCAGCAATTTATATCACTGAAGGAGGCGTATGAAAAATACAGACGATATCCCGCAAAGGGAGTTTCAAGAGTGGAGGAATGGTGGTTGTGAAGGGGATGAGGAAGTCGGGTAGGGGGCTACGATAGTTTGATGCAGGGCTGTAGTGCCGTTCAAGCAGTGACTCAAGAGACATCGGCCGTCTGCTTAAGAGTGATTTAATGTCAGCGGTCTTCTCTGAATGTGTCTCTCGTGTTGGTACAAAGGCTCACCGAGGGACTGAGATGTACTGAATGGAGTGAAACTTAACTCTGTAATCATCATTTTATTTTTTCTCTGTCTTATTACGCATCAACTTCCGATGTTTCTATATGACCTTCAGGGAGAAAAGGATAAAGGTTTGTTGATCAGTGCTGTCAAGGAAGTCATGTTTGTTATATGTTGACCAACCTATTAAGAGCTCTCCTTTCTGTCTACAGAAACTCATACATGATTTGACTTTTTTTTTTTTGTTGTTGTTACAATGCCAGACCAAACTCTGTGTGTGGTCAGTTTATATAATGATAATCCCTGTCATTGTAATTGTTGTACGGTTCCAATTGTGTGCGCCGTCAAGAAATCTACCCTGTCTTTGTCACGTTTTGTCATAATAGTGTTGATTGTCTGTAATTAACATGACCCGTTTGATGCATTGAGATGAAAAATACAAGTTTCATACAGCATCTCCTGCTGCAGGTGGAGGCACATTTGGTGACCTTTTATTGTTAAGAAAACTGACAAATTTACTTTGACAGATGCCATCAGAAGGGAAATGCAGCAATAGACTTTTCATTATGAGCCACTACAAATAATTCTATTATTTAAAATCAATACACATTTATCCCCCAAGTAGCATGATCCCCTGTCAGGTTTACAGTTGAACTGTGCTCTGAAGAGTAAGGTGATGCGGTAATACTGTATAATTTTTATAATATGTATAATTTTTTTTTCTCAATGAATTCCTGATTCTAAACGACTTGGATACAATAAAATAGGCATATATAACAAAAATGACTTTGTGGGAGAGTAATATACATTGAAAGGGTGCACTACTGTTATAATTTGTTGTAGTTGGACCCTTCACAACTATATAGCTATGTGTTTTTTCCCTCCTCTGGTTTTTGTAGTGGTAGGCTATCCAATACTCCCACAAGGCTTGAGCTCTTCCAGTGGTGGTCTCCCTTTGGGGAGAAAAAAAACCCCAAGTGTTAAACCCTTTCCCACTTCTCTCTTCTGTGAGCTTCCGTTGCTTTATTGATTGGTTAACTCTGGGGAGAGCTGACTGTAACATCGGAAACCAGGATATGCTTGTGTCTCTCCTCTGTCAACAGGCAGAATTGCCACTGGGACAAACTAGAGATGAGCGAGGCATTTGATATGCCAGTTCCAGTTAAAGGGGCTGTGTGGTAATCTCGATGAGATTGTTGGTAATCAAAGCTGTCATGTTTTGGGGTGAAATATACAGCTATGCAGCAATTTGATTTCCATACTGATCGTTTCTGAAATGAGAATCCAGGGATGGAAATTGATACTGTGCAACATGCAGAGCTCAAAAGCCTGTTGGCTGCCTCTAGACAGGGGTACGGTTGGAGAGTTGTTCCACATCTCTGTGGAGCGCTGACTGGAAGAAAAAACTGTGGGCCAATCATGTCGTCCAACTCTGAAATTATGACACATTGTTATAAGATCACTGACATGATCATTTTTCTGCTCTTAAGTGACTTGGTCTATGGTTTGAGACAAGATGAGGGCAGAGTCCCACAAATGTAACCAGGAAGCAATATAAAGGGGGCAGGATGGAAGAAAATTAGATTTTATTCTGATGTACACAGACAAAAGAGGAAGGAACATGGATAAATGCTGAGTCGCTAGGAAGCCCAGACAACGCCAGGTGAGACTTTCTATATTGATTAGCTGTAGAGGAAGAGAATAAGGCGGGATGAGCGATCACTGAGAGCAATAATTATCCACCAACTCAATCCTTGCATCATACCACATTACAAAATGTTTCACTGGCCTTTTTACAGCGGTAAGACTGGTTTGGTACTGTAATTACTTTAGTTTCCGACAGAACCCGACACAGTCATGTAAATGGGCTGTCTTTATATTACCCCTTTCTACCTCTACAACACGACTCATCACTAATTCTGTTCACGGTGGTCCATTATTCTACAATTCTTACACACATTCACATACTGAATGCGACGTCTGCGTCCTGGTTTGATAACCAGCTCATCACCATTTCATCAGGGTTTAGTGTCCTACCGAAGGACACTGACAGGGGATGCAGCCATCTTCTCTTCACTACAGGACTAGTCTGAGCCAACAAAACTCGAACAATTATAAGAGCCATTGGAGTGATGCTGCTGTTTTGAATTAACCCTTGGATCACTGCTACGAGGTAAAGATATAAAGCTACACTTTTATATCTGTTAAGGGTTAATCAACGCAGAGGTGTGTGTTGAACTGTTTTACGTGGGGACAAAGAGCCACCTGATGCAAAGTGGAGCGTGGTTGCCTATGTATTGATTAACCTACTTATACCATGCTCATTTGCTAAAGAAACAGAAATGGGTCATTCATTTTTTTCATGTTATCCAAGGCAGAACTTGCATCAGATGGTTACTTCCCTGTGCCGTTTTTTTTGCTTGACTTTGGTCTTCTCCATTTCTTTTTCTTCTGCAGAACTTACCAAAATTGTTTTACTCTTAAAACAAATTGAAAGAAATGTTAAAATCATCATTTTTTCTTGTTTTCCTAGTCAATTGTTACCACTGATAGCTACACTGTTTATTCTTGCTAATGTAACAGGTTGTGTGGCAGATGGATATTAGAAAAGCTTACCTGGAGCCAAACTGCGTACATTAAACGGTTTTAATGCTCGGCTGCCAACCAATCAGAAGAGCATTCCCCCAAACCATGGTGTAAACCACCATATTGAGTAAGTTGATGTACAGTGAGTAATTCTTATTCATGTCATGTACATTCAAACTATTAAACTAAAATGACAATAACCAATTTGATATTACGCGTTTCTTTTCCGGAACTATATTGCATCAGAGATTCTGTCACTGCAGAGCTCCTCTCTCGCCAGTGGAGGTAAATGGTACTGTGGAGTGCACAAGCCTCATCCTACTTATGTACCAGTGACAAAGATTGAACTGACTTTTGGGGCGTTAATAGATTTGTTGTTTCTTTATGTGATAAAGACTGCGAACTTGGATTGGATTGCTTGCTTTGTCATTTGGGATTGACATTTGACCTTTGAACTTATTCTTAGTCCATTACTACCGAAGGTCCTATTGACGCTCTGGCCTTTGCCAGTATAACTGCACAGGATGTCTGTTTCTCTTTTTGGACCGAGCTCCCTGGGGGAAGTTGATGTTTTTAACCCCACAAGTCAAACCAAGTCCCATCATCTGGTATTATTCCTCCTTCTATAAACGGGGCCGAGGCTTTAATCAAATGCCTCCAGGCACCGGTCATGCTGTCGACCTCTCTGACACAACAGCATCACAGCAAGGAGGATAGGTCAATGGCTTTTGCCACCAGGATTTCTTTTGCGTTTCCAGCCAATGGGATGACCAGTAAAGCAATTTAAATCACTCCTGGCAGAGTGGCTGTGGCTTACCACTGGCCTTGACAAGCCACAATGTGATGATTAATGTGAGAGGGTGGTGTTGGCCTCAAATAACTAGAAGGCTGGGTCAACTGGGGAGTCAACAGGAAATTTGTGACTGGAAAATTTTGCATTGTGAACAAATAACTAACACTTACCTTGAGTTGAACAAAAACTATGCAAATAGGTTAGAACACATGACTCACCATCTCCAATGGAGGTACTGCACCAGCTTAGTGGCAGACCAGTCTGCAGATAATGTGATTTTAAACAATTAAAGCAATGGTTTATTTTCCCTTTCTGCTTGCCTCATACTTATGTCTAACTGAACATCTTGGATTGAGGTTGCAAATGCGTCGTCATAGAAAAAAGAATTGGAAATACATGCACAAATCAAAAAAACTTATGCCTCAAAGTGCCTTTACATTGGTGATTGTGTAATAACCAGAGTATAGTGTAATATTTAGTATAGGCTAATACTTAATAGGCTTAGATCTTTGAAAACCTGGGAAATATGACAAAACTGTCCTTCACTGCTAAGTCTGGTATATTGCAACACATTGATGGCAGAAGCCATCAGAGGGAAGACATTGTTTTTTGTTTGAATATTCTGTTTTACATCAGATTTCTTTGCATCATTGAGGCATCAGCTATCCATTAGAAAGGTAGATTTGCCTCTTTATGCATGAATCTGTACACACATTATCATCTATGGTCCACTTTCACCCGTAGTTCCTTCGTATAGTTTGCCCCTCACTGACTGTACGTCCCGTTGAAAGCTCACGACCCTGCGAGCCGTCTGAGTAGACAATGAGTAGAGAAATTAGGCCGACGGGAAATTTGTGGCGATATCGTACAGCTTAAACCCAGCTGTAGTCAAATTGACATATTACCATTGCACAGGTCTTTAAGAAGAGGTGTACAAAACACTTAATTTGCTTGGTCCTGCATGTTGACAAAATATACAGTTTAAGAAAGGCTCAGAGCTGTGTTAATAGTCACCTTGGGCACTGCCTAAGGAAATTAGCTCATTCATAGGGAAATCTATTATCTATTATTATTATTATAAATCTATTATAATTTGTACCTGCAAACTTTCATCTTTTCTCAAACACATCTGAAACAGGTCTGTTAGCAGCAGCTTTTATGAAGGTCTAAGTGGAGCAACAGGAGTGTGGCACTCTCCTATGTATCTTTATAGAATGACTTATTGTGAAACACCGGCTTCAATTCGTTTCACGAGTGACCAGATGCTGATACTGACTCTTAAGCTGGCACAATATAATGGTTTCGATCTAGATAAGGCTTTGCCACATGATGCAGTGTCGTATTAAACCACACTGGCACATACTAATCCCACCTGTCAGTGTGCAGGTTCCATTTATTATCACACCCTGCAGCTCCTCTTTTCTCCCCTGCTGAAGTGAAGGATCTAAATCTTATTCATGTCTTTTCACACCCAATTAACTCATGGAGGAAGACTGTGCCCTGTTGACCATATGCTACCCTGAGATATTTCCTAACTCAATACTGCATGACATAAATAGAACTGCTGCCAACTGCATTCACCATGGCAAAGCACATTACTGCAATAGCACATAAATATCCAATATTGGCAGCGTGCACAAAGCAGTTACCACTGTATATCATACTAAACCTTCTCGGTAATAACAGACTACATCTGTGCAGTCCCATAGGCTTCAGCTTTGCCCATGTCCCATAATCAGTGCATCGCATTTAATGTTTTTCCTACTGTTCGGTTGAGTAAATGCTTTTGTAAACATACAGTGAACACAAACTACGTCTGTGCATAAGAAATCAATTTCTTTTTCCATTGTCTAACTGTGCCTTACATTTATCACAGAACATACAACCTGTTATTAAGCAGAAAGTCATGTCAACAATTGTTCAAGTACCTTTGGAGACAGACTAGTGTGGTTTACTGGGAAAAAGTACTTCAATAGTCGTCATAACCTTCTGTTTTCCCAAAGTGGCTCAGTAGGCATATTCCCCTAGCTGTTTTCTTTCCATGTGGACAATCAAGGGAGTGGAGAGCTTTGTGTTCATTTTTTATTATTTCTTTGCAAAGGAAATCAAAAGAAACACGCACTGAATGAACACAAAGCAGTCATGTGGCAAAATCACCAGTTTACTTTGTTTAGGGAGTGGAAACGTGTATCATAACAGAAAACTGGGAGAAATAAATTCATTAGGTACCATCGACACGTCTGTTCCAAAGTTGATCTCCTGGTAGTAGTGCAGCAGTTGAGAGTAGGCCTTTTAGACCTGTCAATGGAATTTCATGCCTCATCAACTGTCAGAGTAAACCACAAAGAACACCACCCCGCATACATAAGTCGATATTCTTAATGTGTAGTTTCTCTCTATTGACCCTTACAACCTAAACAGCAGGAACGAACAAATCTATTTCATGTAGCGGTACTAATGCATTTCGCATTATTCTAGCAGTAAAGTGGCCTTTTCCTTTGACACCACAATACAAACAAGCAATGACATTCATTTGGCGCAATCTCTGCTATCCTGAATGGAACTACTTTCATAGAGGAGGTGATGTTTTCATTGCCGCTTTGTTGGGCTGACTGTTGGCAGCTTCACACAAAAACGACCGGGGGGCGGGGGGAACAAACATCATCAGAGATGTCTGTCAGCCCAAGGGAGTGAAAATTCAGATCTATGTTTTGGATACAGGAAGTTCATGGACAATGTCTGTTCAGCAGCAAGCTACAAATGAAGCTGATCATCTGTTGGTCAGCAAGTAAAGAAAAAGAAAATGAGGCAACATGGACGATGCAACTGCAAGTTACATGATAGAGCTCATAAGGGTTTGTTTTCATGGTCAGGGAAAGCAAATATAAATCTAAAGTGAAGAGTCATGAATTTAGGTGTGACTCAGTGTAGGCATGAATTTGCAAAAAACATGGCACAGGTCAGGCATAGTGCTGGATCACTTTGCCCGAGGTTTTTGAGGCGCAGCAGCTTGGGGCCATGCAGAAAGCTCTTTCCACACCATGACCATTTCCACTCTGCCCTCTGTGCAGTATTACATGGGGTGGCCTCAGTGTTGCGTTTTAAAACAACCCTGCAGTAACAGTTCATTAGTCGAGACCTCTGCAAATGCCGTGAGCTATTCTGGAGATTGTTGAGGCCTTAAACAATGTTTGCCAGGTAATCCATGATGCACACAGCCTCCAGGATTATCAAGTGATCTACACCATCGATTGTATTGCAATGTTGTGCACAAATGTGCAGAATCCTTGAACTACAGCTTATGCTGATGTTGATGGGAGCCTGTTGCAATGTAACCTGAATTCAACAGCTCAGTGGTGAAAGTCGTCATCTTCTAATCAAAAAAGCAGCATTTGTGCATCTTTGTTTTGTACAGTATGTTTCTTTACTATGTTCAATTTGACTGTTGTTGTCACAATCATGATTGAATCTCATGCCGTTGATACTAATTTGTTCTTAAGGGACCAGTTTTAAGAGCTTCATTGTTACAAATTGCCTTAGAGATCAAGCAGAAAATGAAGGTCATGTGCACTGGCCGTAGAGAAATCACTGCACTGAATCTGGACAAGAGTGCCAATTTACTACCTCCAACCCAGAACCCTTAGTCATTGCAGACTGATCAAAGCCACCACACTCGAGTGTTTCCTTCGCACACCGCTCTTCCAGTGACACTGGTTTTCAACTTCCATCCTTTCTCTGCTTTCAACTGTCAGCTTCTCTGCTACCGGATCAAACAACGATGGAAATCGTAACACATAAATCAGAGGAGCTGTCAATGCATGAATAATGATACAGTAGCAATGATTAGATCTTATTCCATTCATGTGTGCAGGCGCCGCGCATCTAGTCAGGCAGCTCAGCAAGTGAAATCCTTGAACGTGGCTGCTCTCTGGCAGTGTAGTTGGACTAAATCTGGAAGCATAAAGACAATTTCTGGTGTGTTTGTGTCTCATATCAGAGGATAATGTAAACCTGAATGTATTGATGAATCAGCATTTACCTGTAATGTTAACTCTAATTTGTCAAGCTTTAAGTGTCAGTCGGTGGCTCTTCTTGCTTTTAGTTTGGCTGGATGCAGAAAAGCAAAAATTACTTGTTTAAATGTCAGATAATAGATTTTATTTTGTATGTAAATCATGTATATAATTTAAATATGGATGAATTATAAGTCATACCTCCATTTATCTCATCAGTTGATATATTTGTATCTGTAGGTGTTAGCTCATGCTTTTATCAGTACTGCTGATCTGAACATGCGTTTAAATACATGCACGATTCACATGCAAAGTAGATTTAATTCAGCGATGATTTATCAAGATTGCCTTTTGCAGCAACATTACACATTTGAATTTTGCAGTATGCCTCTGCTCCTGTGATATTTAATTATGCACAAATGCCTTGTCTCAGCTCACAAACCCGCAGAGCCCCAGAGCCTGTGCTTCTCAGCTACTACTTGGATATGAGGAGCATGAACTCACATCAGATGGATGAATATGCTGAATGTGCATCCATGAAATCCTTCTGGTAATAGAAGAGGACTCCTCTGCCAAAAGTATTGATTGGCTGAGCATCCCATCTAATCTTCATCAAGAATATGATGATAAATATGCGACAAGTGACTGAGATTAAATGTGTGATGCAAAAGAGGTTTCAGTCACATTCATATTGGCACTCAACCGATTACATTTTTAATGTTTAAATCAACTCATCTATAAATAACTCCATACCCCCCAAAGTAAACGTTCAGATTATTGCTACTGCTCATGTCGTGCAATTATCATCCACATAGTCACAGTTCTCAATATGCATTATCCTGGGTGACATACTACTCATTGGATCACTAATCCATATGTGAAGCTCTATGTAAACATGTCAGAGTAAACCAACAACTTCTAACTGAAAAAGAGGTTCTGCTTTACCGCCTTCCTTTCTCCACCCTCACCCTGACATCAATCTCCTCCCGACACTGAGACACACGGAGAAGGGTGAAAAGCCATTATCACGGGCCTTTTCTTCATCCTAACTATGATGCTCAGGAAAGCACTGGCATTAATCAAACAGAGAGAAGATGGAGAGAGCAATGCAGAGAGGAGATCAGACCTGCAAATACACAGAGGAGGCCACCAAGTGGACCACAAATCACACTCTTATCGGCACGAGATGAAAGCCTTTTTTTTGTCAAGCCGGTAAACAATTTTGCATCTGAACATACTCTAGAAAAAAAAAAATCATTCAACAAAAAAATCTTTTCCATCTGTAATTATGGCTAATATAAGAATAGTGCAATAGTGAGTGTTCAAGCAGTCGGATAATAATATACCTTCTCAGAGAATGCACCTCTCAGAACTGAATTACCATATTAAACAGGGAGCTTTCAAAACATGCACAAACATTTCAGAGACAGTATTAACACAAGTATTGCACTTGTGAACAAATGCTTCGGTCCATGATCGTGATAAATGTGGTGACCTGCGTAGCAACACCAGTGTGACACTTAAGCCCAAATACAGCAATGACTTACTGTTCACGTTTGGTAACCAAAGGGTTACAAGCAGTTCTAATTTGGCAAAAATCCATGCCTGCACCGTGCCTATTCAAATGGTTTGGGGGGCTTCACTTGGAAATCCTCACAGTGCGGAAAGTTCAGGCAGTTTAATTCTGTGCTTTCAATTCAATTCACCAAGTTTCAGATTATGAATGAAATTGTGTTCATCCGGCCCTTATTATAGGACCACGTATGGATTTGGCTGCTTCATTTTAACATGGATTTTCTCTAGGTTAACAATCCACTGTAAAACCTATTGATATGGATCCAGCCTAGGAAGATATGTTCCCTACTTTCAAGAGAATATCATATGGGTCCCAGATAAGTAGACTTCATGTTTCACACCCCAAACCAACATCACCAGAAAGGTGAGTTGTCCACCACATTTGTGAGAAAACAAAAGGTTAAGTCTGGTCATCATTAGTGCTTAAACATGTTTTTTTTGTTTTTTCCATGGGTCAATACCAAAGAGCAGTATGGTTGATGGCTGATACTTAATGTAAAGAACGGATGTAAACGAAACACATCCACTGTCCACAAATTCAACCTTACGTTCACAGTGGATGTATGCGTTTAATTCAAGGGGCCAAAGGAATTTTTAAAACCTTGTTCTGAAATCATAAGCGGACACAAAGGTCCTTCATTATGGTGTGTAATTACAGTCTGTCAGGTCTCTCAAAGGTAACGTCACTTCTTTTTGTTGAGGCAGACTCTAACTTCAGCATTAGGCATCTTTCCCATTTTAGTTTCCTTTACTGCATGAGTTACCCTTTACTGAGCGTCCACAACTCCAACATGGTCTGAGCTCACTGTCTGAGCTTCCATTAACACCAAGCTGTGAAAAAGTTGGGGGCCGACTGAGACTCCCAGGCATCTATTTCATCCCGTGTGCATGGACTATTCAGAAAGCCCAACTCTGGGCAGAGCTCCTGCTTCATAGTATAATCTTGGATCATATGTGAGGGCAAACAAACAGCCCTCTTCTCCATCCTCATCAGATGAACAGGCTGAAATGTAGGAGGCATGCTTTGCTCACAGCATGCTCGCTCTTGGGAAAACTCGCTGAGAAAATGAAGCGGTCGATGGAGTGACTCAGGGAGGAGAGATGAGAAAATCTGTGATCCTGCTACAATCACAGTCTGAAGGATCCAGTGACAAATGTGCATGACTGAAAAGAATGCCTCCATGAGTCTCAACACAATGTACATGTACAATGCACAAAACAGAATAAATAGGATGTAATCAGACAACTGTAGAACTAAACAGTTGGTGTACACAGAAATAGCCTGTTCATGGTAGATTATGGCACTCTGCAGATGGTTTCAAAATGACATGGATTTTATTTGCATAGCGGCATGTCTTCATATGTAGCATTATTTATCCATGGGGACGCTCACTGACAACATTATGGCTTGTTTGTCATGCTAACAACAATAATCGGAACCAGAAACAAACTGTGGTCTTCTGTTCTGTAGTTGCGGAACAGTATTTATGCAAATTCAGTTAAAACTGCATTTTATGTCCAAACAAAAACGTTTGAATTTGTACTCACATCTGATTAACCTGTATTTTTTTCCTTGGGCTGGAAGACAAGACTAACACAGTATTCTAGGGTTATTCCTTGACTCATGCACTATTTATTGTGAAGGCTGTTTGTGCATTGACATTATAAACTAGTAAGAGCGTATTTGTTTGGGTACATGATTCTTGCATATCCTACCCTTTTTTTTCTCTGATGGTTGTGTGTCCCCTGAGATTTAATGATGATCCACCAGTCACTGTCCAATACAACAGGTTTCGACTAGAAATCAATGACTCTCCTTTATGCAGTTGAGCTGTTGAGTACAAATATGACTTTTTAATTATGTTCATTTAATTACTGTCAAGTATTGATTATAAAATGGACATGCTTTAGCGAGTTTTCTTGAAGGTTTACATGCTGTATGTAGTTACACAATTGGTCTGACAGATACAAATAGATAGGGTGTGTGTATAATGGGAGGATAAGAGGACCTTTGCAGATCAGCATTTCAGATCTTTTTTTTTCCAGGAGACAGGAGCTCCCTCAGCTCCTCTATTTCCATTAATCCCTCACTTTACTGCAGGAGTGGAACAGGTGAATATTTCACGCTGACTGCCCAAAGAAAGGGATGAGGTATACGGGTAATGCGAGACTCCATTTATAATGGATGGATGGAGAGGGCAGAGCTTGTCTCACGGCGAGTGAACAATGTTCTCAAGGGAATTCCTCCTTATATGTAAGCTATCTTTGCTGTGATGTCTGAACACTTGTCATGTGGACATGATGCCACCCATGCCCTACGGTTCCTGTCAAAGGCATCAGATCAGCCCTCAGGTTAGACCCATTCTGCCGGCCCCAAACATGGCTTTGTCTGTTTCCCATTTGCATATGTGCAGAAATGACTGAAATTCTGTTGTTGTGCACATAGATACATGAAAAGTTTTAGTAAAGTCCATGTTTCCTTATTCTGGTCCATAATGTATTAATTTTACAGATAAGGGTTGTAATTGTTATGAAGTTGTGTATATACAACTGCACCATCGGAGCATTCCCCTCAGCGAACTTGCCTTTGGTGTACTCATAAAATATTGAGTTCTCATTGAAAATGCAGGACTGGACTGATTGTGGTTTCACACTGGGCTGTTTTTGTGCTTTGCTTTTCTGTGTGTTTTGCATCTGTGTGATGTCTGTGCCTGAACGCTTCTCTCTCTGTGTGTGTGTGTGTGTGTGTGTGTGTGTGTGTGTGTGTGTGTGTGTGTGTGTGTGTGTGTGTGTGTGTGTGTGTGTGTGTGTGTGTGTGTG
>CAAKHB010007021.1:148809-165867 GCA_901007665.1 Aeoliscus strigatus
CCCCCCGCCAGATCCAAATATGTATTACTGTATTGTACTGAGGTCTTACAGCAGCAGCACTAATGGGAAATACTGTTGTGTGCTATTGTGCAGCACCATGAGAGCAGCACAGACCAGCCACCGTACGGAAACATCCCCTGCTCTGCTGTTTTGCTTCCTAATAGCAATTGAGAGAAATAATCAATCTTTGCAGTGACTCTAAAGACAAAACATCATAATTCTAATTCAATATTTTCATTATTGTCATATTAGTGTATTATAGTAATCCTTTTTATAATATGTTTTAGCAGTGGCTAGTGTGCCTCAGCTATATGCAGCACATTTATTAACATCACAGGAATCGGGGAATCTGCCAAAATTCTTGATAAGACTTATGACAGGGTAAAACCCACAAATCTCGAGTTTATGTGAGCTAGAACGGCAGAAACCTATTTGCATTCACCATGGTTTATAGCTGAACAATTGGTGTCAGGTCCCTATTTTTTCTAAATGACGCTACTGGCAATGACAGCTCCACAACAAGTCGATCATGCTTTAAAATTTCATACAGATTCTTTGTGGAAAGAGGAAAGTCGAGGGGCATTTATCATGTCTTTGAGTGGGCCTGTCGTTGCCTGTGACATTTGGCCGCATCATCTTGAATTATTAGCACCTTCTGAGAGGACACAGGATTTATCACCGCTTCTGTCCCAACACCCTCTGATGCCACACCAAGCAGGACTTGTGAGTCTCCTCCAGGCGAGCTGTGACAAGCAGCTTGTGCAGGGCAGTGAAGTAACATTAACATTTAACTATGGCTTAGATAATGTTAATAGGATCATTTGATATAAAATTTATGCATTCACTCAACTTGTGGTCAACAGTCAGATTCCAATTCAGGTCTTATCGTTGTTTTCTTGTTACCATAGTAACTACAACAAGATTGGCATAATTTTCCTCACTTTCAGTCAAAAATCACATGTTGGACGGTTGAATTTGGTAAGCTAACAGGGCATTGCCACCCTGTTATTCTGCGTTTTCTTTTACTTCAGTTGACAGAAACTCAGAGTGGCTCTTGTTTCTGCGGTAACTCAGACATAATTGGCATCATTTTCTACTCACTTATTTTCATCAAAAATCGCATTTTGGTCGGTTCTATTTGCTCGGCAGACAAGGATGTGTCGCTCGTCCATCTCCTCCTGTTTTTGGTGAAGTTCAGTGCTACTCACAGGCCTGGAGTTTGAACTACTACCTGTGGAGTATTTTACGATGGATCTATTTAAATGCAGATATTCTTGATAGAGTGCCAAGGACGATTGAGAGAAAAAAAAAAGCTTGTTTCGGTACATGTGGACATGGCCTTAAACACAATGTGGTGTCAAAGTCCTGTATTATCTTTGTGCTGTTTCTACAGCAGCTTGTGTCAGTGTCCCTTGCTGCTCTCAGAAACGGGTATAGACAGGTCTTGTGCCATATTGTAATGGAAGGCCTGACCTCGGCTGAATCAACAAGGGAGTCAGTCACCCTTTCAAACAAGGACTTCACTCCCCTGGATGTAATCTGCTCAAATAAAGCTGCAGAGGCCATTTTACAGTTGCAGTCAGAGGAGAGATAATCCTACCTGGTGTTGCATCAGAGGAATGGAAGGCTGCAAAGGTTATCTGTGCAATAATGATCACCCTTGGGAGTACCTGCACCCGATAAACTGTAGCTTGGTCCCCTGCCGCCCGTCACTGCCCCAACGTATCCCACACCCTCTATTCCTTTCAGTTGTTTTACTGCTCAGCCCTGTCCATACAGCTTGTTTATATTGGACTTTTTATTCATCTGGGAAGTCCAGTACTACTGTACTGTCATTAACATGTATAACACGGGTTGTGTGTATGTCGTCAACAGCTATTCAGTATGAACATGAGAAACTTGCCCGATAATATGGCCAAAGAAAGCGTCTGTAATTTGATCTCCTTTGCTTTTAGAACAAGTCTGTGTTCCCAAATGCTTCAATGTACATTTCCATTGTGACATTATGATGTAGTATCTCTGTTGTGATTGATTTGAAAACTCTCTAGTTCCTGAAGTGTTTTAAGTGCTCCTCTTGACTGGCTCGCCATCTCCTGCACACTGTGGTGGGTTGGCCGTTTTGGTCAGAGCGCTGGGTGAAACTGGGAGAAATAATGAAAACAAATGAGTGCACTTCACATCACATTGTGCAGGCTCCATAACCGAGCCCAACAAGAGGCTTTCATCATAGTTGACATGGTGTAAAGGGGAGACTCTGCGTCTCTGCCTCGACTTTTTCATTTGAGAAACTATGAGACTGTGAAGCTGTGTGAGGCAGTTCAACAGTACCCGAAGGATAACATGTCAGATATGGCACGATAAAACTCAGCAGGCTATGTTGCCATTGCTACCAGATTATTTCCCACAGGGCCACCCATGCTGAAAATGACATGATCACAAAAACCCATAATCATGGTACTCCAAGAAAATTTCCAGGTAAGTGTCAGTGGATATGGGTTTCATTATAATCACCACAGCATAATTTAGCTGGGTAGAGTTAAACTGACTTGTTTATTGTTCCGTTTAACCAGGTTATAGATCAAATGAAACACTATGCAATGCCCTCTCTGGTGTGTGTGACGTATTTAGAACATGTGGCATGTTCCAACTTCAGCTATTAAAAAATAATTATACCACCAAGAACACCAGACTTGTGTTCAAAAGAGGATTCTGCTGTGGAGAGACACCACTGGGTGGGTTGGCAGGTCTTATCTTGTTGTCCCAGCCCTTCCGTGTTTAAGCATTCTTTTCATTTCCAGAATAAAAGCACATCAGCCAAATCTATAGGGTTAAGTATCACATTAATCCTGGTCCCATCATTATAGAGTTTGTGATTTACCATTTCTATGACATTTGGCATATTCTCACCTTGTTTCTGTGTATCATTTTGGCAAAATGTGATCTGCTTTACCGGATTAATTGATACATAAAAACATGAAAAGGCAAATTTCTAGGCCTGGAAAACTTTGGGATAATCAATAAAACCGGAAGGTTGAGCACGCAAATTGAACATCCCCAGTTTGTTGCATACTGTATCCCCTTTTCTTGACTTTACACATGAAGTAATAATGGAATAATAAAAATTATCTTTTCAGACAGCTCAACAATTATGTTACAGTAGAACCCAGGTCTATGGTACCTACCTATAAATGCCAATCAGAGTAATTCACACAGTAAAATTAGAACTGAAATGGAACAGAAAAATACAGATGAAAAAACCCTCAAAATTAGGAAGGTTTATATCTGCCGTTTTCTTTATTCATCGGGTTTCATGCCTCTGATCCCATGAATAATTGCTATAACCTTATATTTGCTGAATGTTGAAATGGCCATGTTTGATCTGAGCCTCTGTTCCATAATTGAAAATGGAACGTAAGTGAAGATGATTAACATCCTGGTATAGCCAGTGTAAGATTTACATTGAACTCGCAGTTGTGCACTTTGCACGTTTCTCTTCAATCTCCCATGCAGAACAGGGTTGTAGTTTATTTTAGCCTGTACAAAACATGCACATCCACATTTCCAGCACGTGTTCCCATCTTGGAGCTATACAGTTCCTCTCCTGCCTGTCTGTCACTTCCCACACAGAACAAGTCATATTTGTTCACCCTTTGATGTTTGGGAGCTGACTCGTACACCTCCTCCACTGAATATATCTGTAACATCACATTTTCACATGTTCTGTGGTTGTACATCAAACATTCGCACCATCATCTCACAACCCAATCTTGAGCAATAAGTTGCCTTTATCCCTCTGCAGTTCATTAGTACGCCACAGCATCCAGGTAGAGAGAAAAATGATTGGGATGCTTTTTTTTTTCTTTTGACAGCTGACAATATCGTACAGAGGGAGTCTGTCCCATTTGTTTAATGACAACAGTATGTGAATCTTGTCCAAGCTGTTGCCAAGCAGTCAGAAAGCAACAGACTAAATCATGGTACCGACATCCAGCAGCTGCATGTTAGATTTGTGCATATAGTGAGTTACAGTGAAACACATTCCCTGACTGTTTGTTACTGCAGCTGTACTACCCACGATGTGCCCATGAGTTGCAGGAAGGAAATGGTAAGGTGCTGCATGTTCAGTGCTCTTGACCAATCGCCAAAGCGGTAACATGTACCACAAAATGTACTTGCATGACTTCTGTCTCATATGTCTCATATGAAAACTAAAGCCTTCATTGGGCCTTGCTATTAGCCTTGTTTCTCAGCACTCTTTTATCTTTGTCCCTCTTGCATATACACACAGCTGCTTTTGTACTAGCACACTGCTGGGGGAAATAAACATGTTCCTCTGCAAGGAGCTATGCCGGATGTCTGAGGATGGAATGTATGATAAGAGGAGGACGAAAGACTACGATGTGGAGGCTCTGGGGAGCAGAACTGCTCACTTTCACAGGAAATGGCACTTTCAGATCTTCTTCGAGCTGCAGCACAAGGCTGTTGCCCAGAGAAAGTGACCCTGTTGTAGCTGTTTGTGCTTGAAGCAACCGTACGAAGATTAACAAGTAATATAAAATATGAAATACTGTATATTCCAAAGTCATCATAAGCAATCTCTTTCAGTTTTACAGAATAGCTGAGCAACTAGAGCAACATCACCGTTACTATGGCAGCAGAAAGTCGTGAAATGAATTCCCTTCACTTAGCTCAACACGATCAGTGTCTAATAGCCCAAGCTGAATGTTTGCTTTCAAAGGAAGACTGAACACATACTGAAGTTTGGGCCCAGGATCATTATAAATATCATTTAAAATGATGTTGTAAAGCCAAAGTGGAGTAAATTCAAAAACAATCCATGTCCGCTGAAAACACTCAGAAGAGTGTGCCTAATGACATGAGCATGTTATGTGCAATTTTTTAAATGTGTTTCGGATAAGAAATACTGCTTTTGATCATGCATGCAGTGAGGGGAGATCTGTGACGGCCCCCATTAGTGAAGAGTGAATCACTCAAGGGAGCAGTAGGCTGCTTTATTGCAGGGCAATTACTCTGACAGGAACTGATTACACACGTTGAATACAAAACTACTGATAAGTTGAACAGTTACTTAGCCCATGGTTGCAATGAATAATCCTTGTCCATCTTAAGACCAAAGTCTCTGAACTCTCCTGTCATGTACTGTGATGTCAGCAGCAGCAGTTTCCTGTTGTGTCAGTAGACTTTCCTAATTACTGAACAACACTTCTCAGTTGTGCTGCATTCACATGGAATCAGGGAAACGGTACACTGCAAATCAGTGCCATTTTAGTGAACGAGAGGAGGTCGGTAACACTGGTGAGGCCGGCAGAGAAAACTGATGGCAGACGGCAATGCTGTTCAAAATTAATTTATTTCACCGCCTTCCGTCACGGAAATTCACTACCGGTTGGGACGTAGTTTCAGTTTGCAAGGCAACATTTAGAGAACACAGGATTTTATAGCCATATATGTATTGATAATGACAATAAATAATACACAAGAATATATATTTTTATACTTAATTTTATTTACTGTAAACATGACATTGCCATAGAAACAAGTCACGTATGGCCCCGTTTTGCTGTTCTTGTTTTTCCATTCCGTCCAGCAGACGGACACCCCCGCCCCCACATAGTTTTCCTCACATTATATTTTGAGTTTTTTTTTTTATCCAGTTGAAGCGCTTGCGTGTCTCTTGTGACTGGAGTATGAAGTAGACCTGGAAAACGCCACGAAGTTGGTGCGCAGATACTATTGAAGTAAATACTTTGGATGAATCTTTTGCTTTGATGCTCCCTATGAGGATCCCTGACAAGCGTAGCCCTCCAACTTCTTGAATGCTTTTGTGAATGTTTGCAGTGTTGCAGAAAATAAGCAATTAAACCCTAATGAGAGCAACTGTGATTCCATTAGTGTCAAGTGAGCACTCAACCCTAGTTTGTTTCTATTGGACATTAGCCAGGAAAAAAGGGATAGTGACATGGTGACAATTAATGCCAAATTCAGTATCAGCTTAAGGGTAGAATGAAAGTAAATTAAAATCACAAAAAAGAGAGGTACACAAAATACACCACACATCAGTCAGAGAAAAGTCGTGCCATGGTTCTGCTCAGCAACTTCCGTGCTCTTCTATGAGCATCCTTGTTTAAGTGAGACACAGTATCCAGAGGAGGAGCTGGGCTGTTGGCGATTCTAAACTCAAGCAACTTAAACAAAGCTGTCTGGAGGGCTTTTGCCAATAGAATGAGCCAACTTAAAGCACGGAGGGCGCATGTGTGTGATTGGAATATTATCATCTGGTCCTTTTCTGAAAAATAGAGCAAAAACAGCCGCTTCTTCCCCAGTCATTAGCGTGTTTAAGCATTGTGGTATAACACTCCTAAACACTGGAAACACACGTTCTTAACATTTTCTGACGAGAGTCTCTTTGGCGCCCTGGCGTAACATTGTGTCTGTTGCTCACTTAGTCAGGAATAAGTCCTCAGCAGATGTGACGTGGGCCTGGGTGGGAAGCAGCACCTCCATCTCAATGTGAACCGCTCCGAGTGGCAGATCCTGATTGGGTGCCTGACAGAATCTCCTGCCAGGCGGTTGGCAAGCTTGTCTCACTCACAGGGCTGAAATGTGCCTGTCATTTTCCGGGTGGAAGAGCAGGGGGGGCGTGTTTGGGCTTTAACATGCTGTGCTTCTCTTCACTCTAGTTCGATCTGAAGCAACTTGGACATCAAAGTAAATTATTGCTGAACAATAAGGCAGAATAATTAGACATGTAGACATGTTGGCACTGGGCTTGCTTGGAGCCTCTTAGTCATATTTGTACAGGGAGTACAACCGCTTCCAGTGAGACTGAAGAACTAATGTGTAATATCGTATGAGGGATGGCAGGTATGGGGGGTGGGGGGCACTTCTCATTAGAAAGTAAATAGAAGACAACATCAAGCTTAACCGATGTTCATTATCGGGCACATACACCAAAATAACTGCTTCAGACCCTTGTATATGTATTTTTTATGGAACAATAGATTGCAGAATTACCAGCACACATAAGGCCAAGTTTAACTCATCACTGAGGCCCTGTTGTGTTATGGTAGAGAGACTTTAGGAGGATTTTAGTATGTTTTAGCTTCCACTGAAACGATACAGGCTATTGATGATGCAAAAGCACTCTAACTATACCTTTGGTTACCTCATGCTTTGTCACCGGTTTGCTGTCATTTCCAACTGTATTCCTATTCCAAACCCAATGCAGATTCTGGATCTTTTAATCAGTATTTAGAATTGTAGTTAAGTTGTTAGTTAGAGAAGTAGTTAATAGTTTGGTTTGAGATGGTGTGTTGTGGAAGAAACTATTCAAGAACTACAACAACTAACAAGCAAAATGGAAAATCCCATTGTAAATGTAAAAGACAAAACAGAATTTCTTTCAGATCTAAGCTAGTGTCTGCAGTAGCTTCACAATGTCTTTCAGTACTTTGAAGCCAGTGGATGCATTGCTTTCTAAGTGAACCCAACTCCACGAACGCTTTTAACTCTTTGCCGCACTCGTCTTTGTCTCCAGCACTGTCTGTTTCGGTGAAGAACATATGATGGCAAGTTCTACGTGATGATTAATAATGAATTTAAGAGATTTAGTAGTATTTCGTCCTTGTGTCGAATTTCTCTCTTCTCCTAGCTCTGTGAATGTTTTAGTGAATGTTTTAGTTTTCTCCTGACATGTTGCCCAGACCGGTGAGGGAGTAGATTATTTATTCATGCACTTACCTTGTTTTTTTATAGAAAAGGATGCTGGGGAGGGGTGACAACTCTTTTCATATTTTTGTGCTTTAATTTTTGCAGCCATGACAGCAAAAAATTAAAATAGTATAACATTAATGACAAGGAATTCATAAGACTTTTATACTGAGACCGCAATTCTCAAAAAACAAATTTCCCAAAATAGTAGAGTTTTACTTTCAAATATGTGTTAGTATTACAGGACATTCCTATAGATTCAAACTTTTATTTTATTTACTTCCCATGATTAGAGTTTAGCCGTCGGGTCGTCTCCAGGAAACACCGCAGCGATAGGAACCAGCCCCAGGCCTTTCTCTGTAGGTTTGGAGTTAGCCACACTGCAGGTGTCTTCATGGTCTTTCAAAACACCGTCTTAGCGATTGAGACGTTTCAGGTGTTTATATACAGTGAGCTCACTGCAGGGAAAGTTATGGCAAGTAGCCACTTGATTTGCTCACCTTAACCCACCTACAGCCCAGTACGCTAGCATGATGCTCATCTCGACTCATTGCAGCGTTTTTTGTTTTTATCAGACCTATAATTGAAAGTTATCGGTCTGATATGCATGATGTCATAAGTCCTCATATCGGACCGATAATTATTGGTCGGATATTTTACCACTTTACACTTTGTATGTAATGTATTTGTTTGTTTGCCTTTCATATCTTTGTAATTCTGTACACAGTGGATTTCCACATTGAAAATTAAAGTGCTCACCTGACTGATTGTAAATGATTGTTGTTTGCAAATGACTTTCATTGCTGTCATAGAAAAACGTGAAGCACCTCAAACACACCCCATACTGTGTATGCATGTCTAAGTTAATGTGTTGTAGTGTTTGCTTTCAATGCATGCACGCCTGGAGTGTCCTTGCCCCTCAGATCCCACTCCCACTGCGCCAGTGTCGAGCCTTCCTTCTTTTGATTGAGTTGTACTGCTGCACTCCACCAGGGGGGATTGTAGAGAAGCCGGGGAGAAAGAACTATACTGTAATCCAAATATGTGCTGATAGCACAGGGAACTCACCTTCTCTTCATCCCGCTCTCTGAGTCTGATTAGAGGTTGTTTTGAAGGTGAACCTCTGCATATTAGATGAACTTGTGGGGATTAAAGTTACCTTGTTTTTTTTGTCTGCTTTCTCTCGTGCCTATTGCAATTTCCTCTTGACACAGGTCAAAATAGTCATAATGACAGCTTGTGCTGATCCCTGCACAGGCAATCAGCCACGGACAATTTTCTTCATTATTTTAGCCCCATTTTACTGTGTTAAACTCATCAAAAGACTGCAGACAGAAATTAGTTAAGTTACCCCATCCTGAATATCCTTAAATAAGCTTCAGAATGATTCTTAACACAGTTGTTGACAAATGGTAATTCAAAGATTGGTTAATGTTGAGTGATTAAAAACACTGCAGGCATTTCACAGGGAAATTCAGCATGCAAATTTCCTTCTCGCTGTTGTTGCTGTTCGAGGGTATTTGTCCCTGTTATCATAATATTAAAGACCTGTCACTTCTCCTGTAATGGAATGCTCAATGGAAAGAATTAGCATTTCAACAGCTATCTGTTTTGTGCCAGGATGAGCAATTATTGGTGAGATAGTGTTTTTTCCAGTTGGTCAGATAATTGTATTTTCTACCATGGGACATTTTTTTTAAATGCAATGTGTTATTTATTTCTCCATTTTTAAAGCAAAGGGTGCACAGTGAGATTCAGGTGACAAGCTTTAATCATTGTTTCACCTCATCTGTCCATCCCATTGTTCTGTGTAGTTAAACACAAATGCATCAATCCTGGAGGAGGCCATCTGAGTCATGGATTGTTGGGGACTCCTCATAGGCATGCATTGATTTCTCAGTATCAGTTAATAACTCATAAGACCTAATGCATGCGACATCAGGGTGGCATGAGTTGTTGAACCCACTTGGCCAGTTCAGGATTTATGTATGTAGTGATGGGAAATACAGTTTGCCCATGTTTTCTTTAGTAAAAAAATTATTCAAAATATTTGTTCAGTGAAGGTTCAGTTTGGGGGTGGGGGAGGAGCTGACGACAGCTGGAGACAGTCACTGCAAAATAATACGTGTTTTCATGTCAGTCTCCAAAACACCAGAGTCTTCAATAACCAGAAGACTATATGGCAGGGAGATTTGGAATATGAACTATGACTATGTGAGGAAGATTGGAGGAGAATAATAGCAAACCCAGGGTTAACAGATGTTAATAGATGTTAATACACAGATAATTATAATAATAATTAATACATAGATGTTAATACACAGATTCTACTTGACCCCACCAGACTCCATAGGATGGGTCTATTAGCTGATAGCCTTTGTTGGAAATGTGGAACAAAGGTAGGGAGTTTCCCACATGTTCTATGGGAATGTAGTTTGATACCAAACTTTTGGGTGAAAGTAATGGAAGACCTGGGGAAGACTGGATATACCCATCTCACCAAGATTATGCTCATTGGGGGACCAAAAGCAAATAGTGGGAGTGTCAAAACATGACTTCATAAAGGTCACAGGATCGTCACAGCAGCCCAAAATATCCTCAGGTTATGGAAACCTATATCCCCACCAGACTAAAAAAATGGATTGAAACTATGACATAGCCTTGTATGAGCAGATGTTGGCAAGAGTTAATGAGGACGGGCAGGGGGAGATAGGGGGCCATTTCTTTAATACCGTCTTGTGAAAACAACAGGATATGAGTGGAGGAGATGGTATAGCTGTGACTAAATAGTCACTATTGGTTAGGTTCTAATTTGAAGGTGTGAAATACCCTGTACTGGCATAAATATGTGGGTACCATACACCAGGTGTCCACTGCAGCCCCATGCAACCGGAGTCTGTGTATTCCTCATTACTTGTGGACTTCAGTCGTTGGATTGAACACCCTTTGCCTCCAGCCGTTATTGGGTTAGAAGTGTGGATGGATGTGATATTTGTTAGAAATCCTCCAGAGTTTCTCTGACATGCTAGCAACTCAGCAAATTAAAATGACTGTGTTGCTCTTACATATGTACGGGAGTTGGGACTCACCACAGAGATTCTCACCTTGCAAAAGTAATGAAGTAATGATGTGAAGTAATATGCTTTAAGTAAGGAAAAATGGTGTTTTGAATATAAAGGAAGTTGACGTGTTACCTGCTAGTTCATGGCTTCAACACATCGTTCCTTGGATGGATTTACTTTACACAAAACACCATTGACTGTCTGAGCCTTTGTGAATATATATGATGGAACCACCTTGTCATATACGGTAAGTTGTATGTTTTTGAATATATATAGTTATATATATATAATATATATAGTTAAGATCAGGTCATGTGCAGTTTCTGATGCTGTAATGGAATGATCAGAATATTAAATGAAGTCTCATGGGTCATACTCCATGGGTCTTCCAGCATTAATATTCATATTGATATTCTACTCCTACAGCCCTACTCCATTATAGTGCCTGATAGGGTGACAATTTATAACACCAATAATATATTGCAATGTTGTGATGTACCTGGAATAAGATTATCCTAACTAGATAGCAGCCTAGCAGATGGAAACTGTATGCTGACTGAATGCTCACATGATCAAACGTCCATCCAGCCCCATGTGCTTTTGTCCTTGAGCAGGTCTCTTCAGTAAAAACGTGTGCGGTTCGCAAATTTAATTTAGTTGAGGACAAAGTTAACAGATGAGGGTTATATTTCTCATATCGACACCTGCAGCAGCCAACATCCTCCAATCTAATGAGCAAGTTCCTTGAAAAACAAGACAAAAATGGATGATTTTAGAATTGATTTTATGAGTCAGTGTCAGTCCCTGGTACCACATGTTTTCTAATCCATCTTTGCAAATTGACAGGAGAGAGAGTTGATGAAAAGGGCTTTTAAAGAGCAGCAACTTACCCTTGATAGCAAAATATTCCTACATTATTTCATATTTATGCTTTTTTTACACTGCTTGAAAATTGGATGGCATGTCTCCTTCCTCCTTTCTGCTACAAAAGGGGGAAAAAGAGCCTGTCGGCTGAGCCAAGATGTTCAGAATGGAACCATCAGTCCCATATGGCGCAGAATGTTCAAAGGACATTGATCACAGGGAAAAGTATGAGCCAGGCTGCCAGCAGGGCTGTTCTGTCCCATATACAGGCAGTGGTGTTTGCAGGCTTCTCGATGGACAGATGTCATCATGATGTGTTTAAGTGGGTTGTCATCCATCGAGTCATCTCAGTCTTGAAAATTTGTATTAAGTAAAGCGAAATAAGGCTCGTTTTGTTGAGAGAGGAGGATGAGAAGTAAAGAGTAACATACAAAGAAAATGAGTGTAATGTCTTGTCATTCAGAAAGTCTGTGAGTAGGAGTTAGTCGTTAAACGCAAAGCTGCTTACATGTTAGTGGGGCTTTAATGTCTCATAGGTGAAAGCCACCCTGCCATTACTACCTTTTCTTCCCCGAGACAACTTCACAACCCCTCATCAGCTCTTCAACTGATGTTATTACATTGTACATCATGTGTGGACGACAGTGTCTACTTTTAGTCTAAATGTACTGATGGGTATGTGTCTGGTTTCCTTGGACTATTTGAGGCTGTCAACATTAAAATGACTCCATTTCAACACCTTGGAAATCCCCACACAAGTCAACAGTGTCTTGGTCACACATATCAAAGCTGACATATATACAATGAACAGTCTGGGACAGAATATTTCAAAATATGCTATATGTCAAAGAGCACCGAAAGTATAACAGATTGTCTTTTGTTGTGTGGGATTCTGTGAAAGAAAAAACAAAGATGTTTCAGTGGGCATGCTGTCTGTTGGAATTGAATGGTATGTCAGTTCTAGTTTAAATGAGGCATCGAGAGGAAATGAAATGAAACAGGACAACACAAAAAAGCCATATGATGGGACATCTGTCAGGAAACATGTTCCCTTTTCTTGCTCTTTTGTTGCTTCAAAGTGTAGCAGGAGGCCTCTTGGAGTTTGGCAGCAGAGAGCACAAAGTCAGTATTTGGCCTAGAAAGTCAATTAAATCAAGTGACATGAATATAATTATTACAATAAAAGTATGGCCAAGCTGCCATCGTGGTGCCACTGCTACTGCTGTAGATGGTTTATAAAGCAAAATTATGATTAATTATCCCACAGTTCAGACACTGACTCAGTGTACTCTGACATTTAATCCCTCCTCCTTGCAAGACGGATAACATGATGAAATGGCTGTTAGACTTAGAGTTTTCAGTCACACAGATGAAGCAGCAGCTCAGTGTGAACAAGTGGAGGTGGATTTTAATCCTGGGGTAGATTTAGACATTTGTTTGTCTGAGAGAGCTTGTTTCCAGCTGAGGCAGAGTCTAGAGACACTCTGCGCTACATCAGCTTGAATTCCGCATTGAAGAATGTTTTCCTTGATAGTAATCAGAGCTACAGGAAGCACATCTACACCCCAGGAAAATTCGGACTTCCACATCCCCAGGTTGTGATACGGTTACTGCCACCTCCTCCAGGCTGATCCACAGCAGTGGAACCCCACAGATCTGCAATGATAGGACTGCATAGCAGTGCACAGCTAGAATTCCACCACTGACATTTCACTGATTGCTTGAAAAGAAATTCGACAAAGGAGCCTCACACACATTAACAGCCATCGGCATGTAAACAAAGCAAAGTAGCTTATGAGGAAACACGGGAGAATACACGAGAGTGCACGACTCTCCATCAGTGGAGCTGTTGACGAGTTTTATATTCTAAGAGTCAGCGAAGGACCTTTTTCACCCATACCACTGAAATCGAGTCAACAAATCTTCCTGTGCGGACTAAATACGCAAAACGTGGTCACTACTGCCACTCTTTCCTCTGCACAGTTCCAGCTCGGCTCGGTATGTTTCCAGACACATCCTCCATTATAATGCAGTACCTACTAAGGATGCTTTTACTGGCTACTGGACTTTGGTTGTTGCAGGATTGACAACATGGTCATGAACCACCGGTTCTGACACAGCATGTTGGGACCTGCAGAGCTTTACAAAGGCTACCATCACTGTTAGGATGATGATGTCCACATGAACAGGAGGAATTCCTAGCAAACCACCAGGGACGGCGTCTGGCAGACAGGTTATCAGTTTCATCTTTTCTGCAACGTTCCCACAACACAAGCTCACGTTAATGCAGACTTTCACTCATCTCTTTTTACTGGGAGATAAGTAGTTTCTGTTGACATCCAATTGAATTTAAGGAACTCAGGACTTTGTATGATGTATTATTGAAAGGAAATTAATGGCAGCTTGTTTTGTCAACTGTTACTGGCTGTCTCCCCCACCATCTGTTGTCTTTTACAGGAAGAACGAGCTCAGTTTTACTTCCTGTTTCTCAAAAGAACAGATTGAGTCTTTGTTCATGGCTTATGGATTCACTTCTATGAAAAAAGGCTTCATGTTCAAGGACACGACTTTTTTTCAGGTCATAAGTTGATTAGAAATGGCAAGCGGCAGCTTTTCCATCCAAGTTAACTATACACTTAATCTGAGCTTCTGCTTTTACAGGCATATGGGCATATGTTCCATTTTGTTCCGTTTTGCTAAAATTGTGGCATGAATACAATGCGATATGGACAATGAGGTCCTCCGAAGAACTATATTATTCATCTCCTCTTAAGTCGAACACACATGAGAATCAGTCCTGATATAGTGAGATTCATTTGAGGTAAAATGTATATTTTTTGTCAGTTGCCCTGTTTGACTGTCAAGGGATTAGAAAATAATTTAATTGCACGCTCGACAATTAATGAATGTAAATTATTCGCATACATCTATATTTGCTGCGACTGAAGTTTCCAAGGTCAGCTGGTTCGTTGCCAGATGATTTGCATTGAGGTGACATGCTTGAATTACCTCAGTGGTACTATTCCTTAAAAATTCTTATAGCACAAATACAACAAGCGTACAACACTCTTATCGACAGTTCCCGGGGTGTTTTTGTATTGAAAATGTTCCGTGCATGGAACTAAGAAGCGTCTGCTCATCTGCCTCCATCATGATACAAAGACAATTTTTTTTTAACGGCTATTTAATTCTGTGATTAATTAACTGAACCCATTATTTTGACAGCTCTTGGTGAACCCGTACAGGCAAAGAACATGATGATGATAAAGAGCTAATCACATGCTGCAGAGGGAAAAACAGCGTGACTTACAATAAGACAGAGACAGGAGAGCGAACATGAAACCTTTGAAGCCCAAAGGAGAGTACAGAAAAATAAAACTGAAAAACAATTTTATTTGAATTGGAGCTAATTATAGGTCTCCAGAGTAAATGTAGACAATCTGCTATTCACAAATTACAAATTCAGTCCACACGAACATTGTCATGACAACCACCTAGATTTTCAGAACGTTCAGATTACTGGCATTAAAATAATTTCGTTTAAAAGTAAAGTCCGAGATACGTTTTGCCGAATGAAGTACATCTTCTCAACATCTGTTTTGTGCACAAAACAGTCCTCGTTTATTCCTCTGCACACTCTTAGTAATTATAGTCCACAAATGTTTGCAAGCTACTAATCACGCAGCGGAAAAAGAACCATTACGAGTGGCTTGGTCGGGATTCAAATGGCTATCACTCCCTCACATTAATACAGTAATAACGTGTTCTGAGAAAATCGTCGAAACAAGTTTTCCCGTCATCGGAAATGAATGGGATGTGAAGGAAAACAGGTCCACGCCACAAAGTTTGAGGGACCACTTATCTACTACTACCACTACTCAACCCCCATATCTACATACAGGGGACTCATCACCGTGCCAACAGTGGTTTGTCAAACTGTGGAATGTGATGGGTCCAGCAGCAGATTTTCTAGTTTAGAATAAGAACGACCTGTGACCCCATTTAATGTTACTGTCACACAGTCTGTATCACATTCTGTACACATGACACTCATGAGAGGTAAGCCATACAGCTCACTACTCCATCTCACCAACATGTGACACATCTGATGTTTACAGATGCACACCAACAGACCTGCACTATTGACCTTGCCAGGTTTCATTGATCTCCAGATGCATTATTAGCAGTAGTATACTTAGAATTGTCTTGGCAGTGTATGTGACCTTGGGAGAAGAATACGACCCTTAATTGAGGGGTTTGTTTGTGAAGCTGCTAATTTCAGTTACCAGCATCTGATGATCCACCTACCCAGATAGAACATTTAAACCTTTGAACGTTCTCTTCTCAAATTGTAGAAAATTATGAAATTGACCATGGTGGAAGGAATTAATTTTGAACTTGTCTACAGCATTGTTCCACAAGAAAGGGACTTCCCTGGAATTGCAAAGATTAGAGGGAAAATAATATGGATTTGAATACTTGATAATCAAATTGGGTTACCCAGAGTACCATGGAACACCTGCACGCTGCTGATAAGATAACGAACAGAGGGAGAACAGGGGAAATTAAAAAAAGAGAGAGATAAGCTAGGAATAATGTCATGAACATTAACAAGAGAGTAACAGCTGCTCAGAAACTCTTTGTCCTTTAGTCTTCCTTCACCTTCTTTATAACCTCTTTTCTCCACATCACTTGTTCATTAAAAAAAATAACATTGTGTTTAACGTCACAGGACAAACAGAAGAAAAAAAAAAAATCCACCTCATCAACAGCCGACTGGGTTGCTGAGCAGAATGAAGACTGGCAAATTGAACCTGACTTAAGTATTTTCTGATAGAAGCCGCTGACATAATTGCAACTCGTAAAAATAGACTGTCTGCAGTTCTTCAAGCAGCTGTTTCGCTCATCTCCGCACCAACACAGTGACAGTACCTTAATAGATAGAAAGCAATTTCCTTGATCCTATCTTCCTTCCTTAAAATGAAAATTGTGAGATGAAAGTGACAACCGGCCGTGCTCTTCCACCCCTCTGAAATTGTTATCAATCCAATGGATACAATTATTATAGTAATAAGTAAGCTTATGACTGCCAAGCACCTGACAGTCATGACGGCAAGAAGTTGGGACTCGACCATATGTCAGATGACCGGCTGGAGGCTTTTTTTGGAAGGAGTTTTAAACCTGGTGTAATAGGGCGAATGAAAAAGAAGGGAAACATATGCATTTGGGTTCTGTTGTACATTTAAAGCCGTTGTCTGAAGTGTCTCTATTACTTTCTAAGCAAAGGCCATTTTGGCACCACATTCAGAACATAGTACATGCAGTTTCCGTAGTGTAGTGGTTATCACGTTCGCCTCACACGCGAAAGGTCCCCGGTTCGAAACCGGGCGGAAACATGTTT
>CAAKHB010007021.1:165887-185623 GCA_901007665.1 Aeoliscus strigatus
ACCACCATCTCACCCACATTGTATAAATCAGAAGGATTCTACACTGATACCCATCCAGCATCCAATTCATGCAAGGACGTTGAGAGAGAGTAACGGTAGGAATACTTAGGAAATGAATGTCTAACCTGAACAGATAAAGTTGCTTTGCCTAGAATCATCCGCAGTTCACTAATTGAGGACCACATTCAGTATGCAATACATCAGAATCAGAATCTGTTTTTATTGCCATTGTCAGTGAGAGGTTCACGACTAGGAATTTAGCGCGGTGCTAGCGTGCAACATGCAACATATAATGATAGAAAATAACTATATTTGTATAAAACCTATACTGTACAGTTTGAACATGCAATAGGCTAAGATAGATACAAAAGAGTAAAAGTGTAAAAAAATATGTAAACAATGTACAGAACGATAAAATTAAAAAAATTCCACATGTCGGATGGATATATACAGATTTACAGATAGAGTGCAGGTTGTGCAATAATGTCAGTGCAAATGGCAAGATGATCTTAGTATCAGGAAACATGCAGTTTCCGTAGTGTAGTGGTTATCACGTTCGCCTAACACGCGAAAGGTCCCCGGTTCGAAACCGGGCGGAAACATGTTTTTTTCAAATTTCTCCATTGTGACACAAATAAAAATGTATGTTAGATTAGATAAACCTTTATGTCAAAATTGTCAAAGAACCACCATCTGACCCTCACTGTATAAATCAGGATTCTACACTGATACCCATCCAGCATCCAATTCATGCAAGGATGTTGAGAGAGAGTAACAGTAGGAATACTTAGGAAATGAATGTCTAACCTGAACAGATAAAGTTGCTTTGCTGTGAATAATCCTCTGTAATATTAAACTATTGTATAAAAGTCACCACACTGCCGGGGCTCCAGCTCCAGCCATCTGGTCAGCCTGTCTGCTCCCCTCCTCTGCTGTCACTCCCCCCTCCAAGTGTCACTCAGCAGCCTGGTGGGCGCCGTGGTAGCGAAGCAGCACGAGGACATTTGCAACATAAACGCTTAATTACTGAGGTCAGTAGTTGGCAGTCACAGCACAAATACTTCAAGGGTTCTCAATCTCGTTTATTCAGTGAGGAGGTGTAAAGACAGTGCCGCCACTCCCATAACGTGCTGTACGTAGGCCACTGACTTCTGTAGGGGCACCAATAAAAATGATCACAGTCTTCAGAATAACCATGGCAAATATATTTGAAAATATGAGTTTCATCATGAGGGATCAAGAATAAAGTTAATGCGATTCAACAACGTCAGAAAAAAAAAGTCATGAAATGCAATATAGTCTAAAATCAATCTGAATTTGCGGACCACTAACCCTAATCACAACTCTTTTAAAGGAGGAATTCCAGATGGAGTTATAAGACTATAAAACATGTGACATAACCAAGCTAAGGATGTGTCAAATCTGCACAATAGATAGTGCCGCTAAATTTGCTGAAGGAAGGAAGTTTGTTTTTACAACAGAAAAATTTATATATTTTTTAAAAGTAGAAGCAGGGCAAGTTAGAAGTGCATATTAGTATTGAAATGAATCTTTTATCTGTAGGTATGTACGTTATATATACCATGTGGCACACTCAATATTGTGTCAATATATACATTTTTGCTGTGGACCAAATCTGTTCACATTGGGTTGTTATGATTCTTACTAAAAATAATCATAAACCAAATATAGAAACAAGAGTTACACCTTTTTTAAATCATCACTTGATGTATGGGAATTCCATTTTACTTGAATGCAAGTGTGCCATAGGTGTAAGAAAGACTACAATTGTTGAATTTAACAAACACGTCTGTACTTGCACTCATATGTATATTTGCACATGCAAGAGACCACCTGAACATGCAGTGAGACACACGATGCCTCACTAACAAAATCTCTATTTTATCCTATTCCTCTTCTGTCTATTCCCCATTCCGGTTTTCAGGGTCTTTCTTCTACCACATCCGTAGCTTCTTTTACTGCTGGATGTTCACTGTCTCCAGTCTTTTTAATAATAAAAGATGACTTAAACAGACGCAAGAGACAGACCGATGATTATAATTCTTCTTGCTCCTCTGCTTGTGCTTCTTGTTGTTGCACTTTGGCAGCAGGATGCACACCATTATAAACAAAATGAAGTGAGTTAAAAGGGACAGTAGAAGAGTTGTGTCCTTATACAAAATAAAAGTATGCGTGTGTGCGGGTGTGCGTGTCCATCTGCATGCAGTTTTCTAAGTATGGCCTGTTTCTACATCCTCCATCTGTCCCTTCTGCTGTTATGCCCAAAAATTCCACTAATGCTGTCCAATAAGCCAATGATTATCATATCGGTGCAGTGTTAGCTGCAGTCACTGCCTGGATGAGGATCAGTAATTGGTGTACGTTCAGAGGAAATGGGAAAGGAAATTACATCTGCCCATATAAATAAATTGTTTCCTTGTTGATCCAAAGGGACACCAATGACCCCCAATCTATGTGAGTATGTTCACTTGAGTGAACTGGAAAAAAGTGTGTGTGTGTGTGTGTGTGTGTGTGTGTTAAACCATCTTAGTATTCAGATGAAATGGGCAACAGTTTCAGCAGCATTAAAGATGGGTAATGTTGAACTTGACGACAGTCTAAATATCTCTAGTCTGCATAGTGTCCCTCTATTTAAAAAATGCGATGGTCAGTATGTATATCAGTAATCACTAACTTTATTCTGGAACACTTTCATGGTTCTTGACGTAATTGATCTTCAGAGTTTCGTCTTAGGGGATAAATTTAAATGATAATTTAAATTTAATAGAAAGGACATTAGGGCTTAATATCTGGAGAGAATTTTTCACCGAGTATTTCACCAAGTATTTGTCTATCTAGATTTATCAAGTTACACTACTGTAATACACATTGCTCTATCATTTAGTTCTCTTTAAGTGGAGTTTAACCTGCCAAATAAACAGCAATGATTTTGTCAAATAAGGTCCATTTTTGGATGAGCTGCTGCTGCTGCATTAGATCAGATGGAGCGCAGCTATGCATCTAACGACTCCTTTTTAATGAATAAAAGGATTGGTTTTTTGCAGCAGAAGTGCTCACACAAAGATACTACTTAGAATTATATCTGCTTTCAAGAGGCAGCAATTCAGTTAAAATCATACTAAGAGATGATGTAAACAACATGTTTGCATTTCAAGGACACAACAGATGATATAAAATTGATTTTTTTTATAGTGAAATTGCACTTAAATAAAAAAAGAAAGATTTAAGTAGTTCGATGTATGTAGGCACAGTGATGAATAAGTTGAAATTAAACTTGAATGTTTTATTTGTATGTATTTATTTTTGGCATTTTCATGTCATGTTTAATCCCATTTTCAGCAAAACGGGTGGGTGAGGAACTCGGGTGTGAAAGACCTGCAGTTGTACCTCAGGGCTGCATTGTGAATGATGGTCTCGCTCCACACAGTGACTCAGTATCACCTCTGAAGGTATGAAAGGGTATTTGGAGACAGGAACGTGCAGCAACAATTATACATTTGTGTTCACCTCCCCATTTGAAACGCCAACCTCAGAGACCTAACAAGGTTTCTGGAAGCTTTAAATGTTTCACTCCCCTCTGGTAATCCTTTGCCATGGCATTGACTCTTTCGGCCTTTCAAATACGCCAACCCTTTTTTCTTAACCGTCACACTTTCACATGAACAAGTCCTGACATCTCTTCCTCTTGCCCTACAAATACCACTCACTGTCACTCCCTGTGAAAGCTCCATTGAACCGATATCGACTTCAGCTGGGGCTGATCGAAGGCCCCAGCGGCCTTCTTGTCCTGTTGGTTAATGGTGACCCACCTCTCCACATCAACACTTCTATTTTCCTCCCTTCTCTATCTCTCACAGTCACCCCTCCATCCAGCTCATGCTCTTGGTTGATTTGATGGCATTGATCCATTCCACCTCTTGACCTCCACCGAGAGGAAGATTTACTGATGTAGTGGTTCCACTTGGAGAAAATGTGTCAGGTATGAAGCTACCAAGAAGGAAAGGAATTGTTCAATGTACACGCACAAATCAAAGTACCGCACGCCCACATGTGCTTCTGTCAACTTGTGTCTGGCATCTTACATGTGCTTTAACACAGACTAATGCTGAAAGGGTAGTTTTCCCTTATAATATGAAATGATATGAAAAAAAAAATCTGCATTGTATCAAATGCATTGAATATTAGAAAAGTACTCGGAGAGTGCAAACCTCCCCCAAGCAGCTTATTTCCTCCAATATTGTGATTTCCATGCTGATCAAAACCTGCCTTTGTCGCTAATAGTAGTAAAAAAAACAAACCACCGTCCCTGGATGGGCTCAATCCCCCAACCTTTGGGTTAACAGCCATGCCAACCACTGCTCCACAGAGACAGTCCACTGCTGCTGTTTTCGAGTCCTATACACAGATGCTGAAACGAGTCCTTCAACTGTTTCCCCGAATCCAGATGGTTCCAGAACACAACCAACATTTAATCATCTCGTCCTCGACCCATTATCAGCATTCCCTGAAAATTCCATTAAAATCTGTTCAACTTTTTGAGTTATTATACTAACAGTCAAACAAATACACAGACAAACGCCGGCAAAAACATAACCTCCTTGGTGGATGTAACATGATTGCCTCTCCACTGCTACCAAGAGAAACCACAATAAGCATCCAGTCTGATTAGACCCTCTGCAGGCTGAGCAACGGCCACACACACCTCCACGATGTCCTATCTCAGTGTTAAACCAAGTGGAAAAACACTTCCAGGATCCAGAACTTTATCTGGAAAAGGATCAAGGACAACTAAGCCACCTTGTGCAAAATGTCAAGTCAATATGACCTGTAGCTTTTGAGTTATGTGACGCGTGCACACCGACTTTGCAGAAGTTTGCTGATTGACTCCTGTTTTGTCATCCATTCTCCACTTGTGTTGACTCTCACTTACACTCTTCAAACCACTGAAAGGATATGGCCAAGTAGTACAAGAGTAGAGTGAATTAGATCTTTATTTATTCAGCGTTAAACCTGGACAGAAGCCAAAGGAGGAGAGCGTAAACCATTTGTTCATCAATCCCTAGTACATTTTGTATTTATGCCCTTTCTTGGAAGGACCTACTGTGTTCCCCCCCCCCCCCATCCAAGCTTTGGAACAATTGCATGAGCTGGGAGCCAAGCAATCTGTTGGTGTTCTTCAGTTATGGATGGCTGCACAACGGCACTCCTCTGCAACCTGCACTCCTCATCTTTTTTTTTTTTTTCTTTTGCTGAGCTTATTTGCCGCCTTTCTCTTCTTTCTCAGCCATACACATGCATACACACACAACCAGGCACACAAGCTTTCATCTTGTTGTATATTATCCATTCCCTGCTAGGGTTCAATTGTTTTAGCTGAAAACAGGCCCCCATAAAGTGCCATTAAAGATGTATCACCACCTTAGCTGATGTTTTCTTATCCATTGTTGAAGCACCCCCAGGACAAGCCGAGACTAACTGTTTTTTTTCCAGGCCATTTGCAGTCCTCCCTCTAACCCTCCCTTCTTCGGGCCGTTCCTCCCTTACTGCTGCTTCCTTCAACTTCTTACCGCTTGTGCTTTTGAGCCCCTAAGTCCTGATTCCCCTCAGATAAGTTCCAGCTCATCACCTCTCTGCATCCCTGATTACTTGCATAGAGACTCAAACACTGTGGTTCCAGTCAAGGGCCTGCCACACCCTGGTGTTGAGCTTTTTGTCTCCAGCTTTGTTGTACAAGTCTAGAAAATTCCTAGTAACACACATCTGTCCAGTTTCTGTCCACCTCTCACTAGCAACTTAATCCCTGATCTGCTCCCCTGCATGTAGTAGCACTGGTAGTAGCATCTGTGAGTATGTGTAGTATCTGTGAAGTGGGGATGCTCCCTCGTCTGATACATCTTAATAGGAAGTTTGTCACCAGCTGAAATGCTATAATTTGTGTTTAAGATATCTGAAGAAATCTGCTCAGATTGGATCACTTATTCCATTTTTATGGCCTTTATAGGTCACACAGTGCTGGTGCTTTGTGTTTTGCTTTGCTTCTATTTTATATGCATGTTTGAAAATAGGCTATTTTATTCTGACAGCAGTAGAACATGTTTTCATATGGTGACCAAGTGAACTTTCTACAGCAGCCACCAAAGTTTCAGAGAAGATATTAGATTCGGATTTGATGCCGTGAAGCAGACGAGGACCCTATCTCGTAAAGCAGGCCTAGCTAGGCTTGTTGAGGAAAGTCTGGCTCATTTTCAGTCAGTTTGGTCACCATGGAAACTTGTGCAGGGAAACCAACCAGACCAGGCCAGCTAACAGTCAGTCAGACTAAGCTGAGCAGCTGCCTGTATGTTGCCCTATTTAATATGCACATATGAATTAATAACATAACATCCTGATTGTATGTTATTAGAACCAGTAAAAAAGAGATAAGATCAGATAAGAGAGAGGACGTGAGCGCTGCAGACAGTGAGCAGGCAAACTGTTGTTACAAATCCTTGTACAGTGTCTCTTGGATTTGTGTTTTGGCTTGACACAACAGCAGCACGGTACTTGAAGAGAACATAGGAGTCATGACTAACAGTATTCGAGGATGAAAGACACCTGAAACGGTCCATTTCCTGCCAACTTTCTGTAATGTCTTTATTCTCATGCAAAGAAGATACATGCTTGTCTAAGTCTTGGAAAGATGCAAAGAACTATGCCAATCAACACTTCAGTCCAACCACCTCAAGTGCTATCTGATGTGTGACAACTGTGTGAGCCTGCTGTGAGGCTAAGGGAGATCTGTAAGGAAGCCTTGCTTGGTGTCATGTGCCTCCGACCCTGTCGATCTGATGCTGTTATTTCCTACAGTACTATATATTCCGCTTCTGTTACTGCTTGACTGGGACTTTTTTTTCTTTGTCAGTCTCTCTCTGCTGTCAATTGCGGGCCCATGACTATTTGGTTTCACCACATGTACAATGTTTTTTTGTGATCAACACTTGAAGTCCAGTATCTAGAGGGTATAGACTTTAATTCGGAATGATCAAAAGAAAGGCTGCAATTATGACATTGAGGGGGGGACCTGCTCTTCTACACTGAAATCTGTGCAAAGACCTTCGGTATAACAGTGGTCTACCACACAGTTGGATGTCTGACGCTTGAGTATTCCTCCACATTGTTGTGCGTCCCTCAGCGAGGTTCAGTTCCATGAAAACTACATAACTGGTGACAGGAGGGAAGCGAAGTACAGACAGACAGAATAGATGTAACAGAAGAGACAGAAGAGATGTAAATGAGGTACGCTGATGAGTTTTTGACTTGTGATATAATTTTAACATAACACCCCAACTCGCAAGCAGTTACACAATCACTATATAGTAGCTCATATGATTTGAGACAATATATAAGCATCAGCACTCATAGACATCTGAACCTCGTCCTCTAATCTTCAGTGAGATGAGACGGATGAGAGGGTGAGGTTAAGTTCAGTTAATCAGTCAGAAGCCAAATACATAAACACAGCAGCAGTTAACTACTAGTGGGGACAGGATAAAGGAGGAGAGGACATGAAAGCCAGGGAGAGGTGAGAATGGCTGAGTGGTGGTGAGAAGATGAACCACTACAAAGGCAAAGACAATCAAAATGGAAATGAGTCGACAACAAAGAATACGATGTCCCACTAGACGAGTGAGAAAGGAAGAAATAGGGAAACAATGATGGGACATTTTAGGAGAGATTTGTTGTTGGTGTAACAGGTTGGAACAAACTTTAGAGTGTTAAATGTGCCCAAACATCTTGTAAGTTTACATGATCAGGACTTGTGTCTCTTGTGTCTCTGCAACACAATAATATAGTAGCTCATAAGATATCGCTTCTCGTTCTTTCTTAGTTTGTCAGTTGTGTTTTTAAATTAAATTTGGTGCGTTGTGTCATGAGACGTTTAAGAGTTAGATGGATGCAGCAGAATAGCCTCCTGTTCTTCACCAGGCTAGACATCATGGCTTTAACAATGACAAGAGCAAAAACAGAAGAGAGTGAGAGAGGAAGTATGGAGACATGTATGGAGAGAGACAGGAGTGAGAGCTGTTGGGAGATGCAGAAGCATGATGCCAATATTCACATGCACGGTGCGTGAGATGACCAGGACAGTCGGGGGCAGGTAAAAAAACCTCAAACACCTCTGCTCCTCCTCATCCTTTTGATTGCTCTCTGTCCTCTTATAGCTTTTACCGCATGTTGACAGTGAGCAGTCTTTTTGTATTCATGTATTTAATTAGAAACATTGTAGGACTGAATGAAATCAGCTCAAACCAAATCAGTTGACCCCATGGTTACAGAACGGTAAAACTGTACTGTTTAACACTTCTTCTGCAGCCTTATCATACGTCATCTTCAACCTTTACTGAGAAAACCGCTCCAACTGTTCCACAGGCAGAGAAACTTCTCCATACTGCACAGAGAGGACTGCATGATGCAAATTTTAATATTTTGTTTGGAGTCATGAACTCATGAATGAATATTGACTATGACAGTCAAATCATTTTTCTGTTCGCTATACATGCATATATGATAGATGTGTTAAGTGTGTAGAAGGAAGCAAACCCTCAGTCAGTGGTGACAGCAGATCCCTGGGGGCAACAAATGATGGAGATTTACTGCCCCTTATCTTAGATGGAGGTGCATGTGCTCAAAACTGACAATGTGTGAAGCACGAAAGTATGCCTATGAACCAGAGGGGGGACATAGATGATTGATGGAGGAAAAAAAAGGAGGAGTGGGGCTGTTGTCTGTCAGCTCGGTCATGGAGATGCTCATGGAGGGAACTCGTAGGTGCAGGTTCGTCAGTGGTGGCAGATGAACCTGGTTATGATATCGATGTGAAGCATGTGTGAACAGAGAGGAGATATGAAATAATAATGAATGAGACAATGTAGTTGATGCATAGACAGAATAACCTACTACGGTTTAATTTAAATGTAAGTGGGATCCACTGGCTAGTAGACCGCAGCGACAGCGCATTCGAAAAATGCAGCACATCAAAGAACCACACACAGACACACACACACACACACACACACACACACAATCCAAGGTCAACCAATTGACCATGTCTCTCTATCCCATTTAGATCCAGATTGTCTTGCAGTCTGTCATGTGCACGTCCACATACACACATGCTTGTGTGCTCTCGTTCTGAATTTAACATAAATAGTCAGCCTTGCTCGTTCCATCTTTTCCCATTGGTGCCTACTGGGTTTCAGGTTAAAGCAGTGTTCATTTAAGAATGCCAGATCATCAGTTTATGAAGGGAAACCTTGAACATACTGATGAGGGTGTGTCTGTGTGTGAAGAGAAGAAGCTACATAGCCTTTGTACACTCTCACATACATACACTCTCCTGAATGGATTACTGTCAGCGTTTGGATTTACCTGCATTTTTCCGTGGTCTTTTATGCTTCATCAATTAAATTTCATCCATTTGTAATACTCAAGGTTAACTAATGATATTGACGATGAGATTTTCAGCTGAACACAAGTTGATTTTAAATTCCTTTCTCTCACCTCTTTACGCAGTATTAGTTTACTATATTATCTATTTTGTTGATGTACTTGACCATAACAAACCTCTTCATTGGTGTGCAACAGAAAATCTTAACAGCAAAAACATGACATGTATTTCATGCCTCACAAAGGCTTGAAGATATTAAGGCCTAAACATGTTGGAAGTCTGGAACAAAATACTCTTAAGACCAAACATTTCATTAACATTGTTAACATTGTTTGTTCCACCAAGAGACAAAGGACGAACCAGAGTCTGGTTTTCTTTTTGACCTCATGTCACTGAGGTTAAAAACTGACAGGGACTTTTATGCCTGTGTGTGTGTGTGTGTGCGTGCACATGCACGCTCAGCTTCAGCACTATTCTTGTGAATAACACATATGCCAGTGTTTAGTCCAGTGGCCAGACTGGCAGCTCGGAGGTTCAAGGAGATCAGTGGGCATCGTGCCCTTCATGGTCATGACAGATGGAGCCCGTTGCCTGATGGCCTATTCCGGAGGACGAGGAGGAAGACCCGGAAAAATAGAGGCAAAAGAAATTAGTTAAACAGATAGAGACTTTATTCATCTCCAAGAGAAATTGACATTGCCAGCAGCATGACAAAAATAATAATGGGGACACAGGAGGCATTTTAGGATTCCGGAAGCAAAAAAAGTACAATAAAATATGGTAAGTAAAAGTACAAATACAATAAAATTTAGTAAGTAGAAGTAAAAAAAAAGAAACAACAAAAGAATGAAATATAGTATAAGTAAATAGCAATAAATTAAAAAAAGGCATGTAAATTAAAACACAATGGCCTTTGTGTTTTACACAGTGTGTGTGTTTTTATGGTAAAGGGCTGATGTGATGGACAGACATTGAATTAAGAATAAGCAGCATAGTATGGCGACAAGTAAGTGAAAATTGATGTCGTGACACCCGGAGGAGTACAAGAAGTGTGCAAGGAAAAAAAAAAAAAAGCACAAAGAAATAATTTGAGATGAAAAGTGATGAACATGTATTTTTGGCCTCATGTACTGCATACTACAGCATCTGGAACATTTCCACACCGGACACATCTGAACTAAGTTAACTATCTGAACTAAGTTGTTTGCCTTCTCCCACTGCCAAATGAATGTAAAAACAAAAAATAATCACTTAGGCCTCAAATAACGAGAAAAAGGAAAAGCCCATGCAGCAGCCCAGGTGCTCTCTCTCACCAAATATAATCTTGTTGTACTGTATAATGACAATAAAAAGCCTTTAGAATCCTTGAAAGTAATGTACGTAAAGGACACAGGAAGGCACCGAGGCCAATAAATCTGGTGCAGACCAATCAAATCCTAGAATGAACAATCGCCAGTTGAGTCCATTAGCTTGATGGTATCTAAATATATATCATTATGATTGCTGGCCAGTGGGAACAAAGCTGAAGCACTGCCAACAATGGACCAACAAACTGTCATGCATCATATGTTGTATTGTTTACGGTTATTGACTCAATTTTATTACAACTACCGGCAACAAATTATTACTGACATGCCTTGTTGCTAGTATGGAATACGTCTCTTAATTATACAACTTTGGTTTTTTTTTTTATCCCAACCCTTTTTTATCTAATATTGGTTGGAATATGACATGTTGACACTCGATCCAGCTTGTGAAGAATGAATGTCATCAGTGGGTATCACCTATGACATTTTGGTTGCACTCAGTCAACATGAGTGAGGCAGCATGAGAGGTGACTGTTGGTGAGAGTCAGAGTCCTTTGGCCAATGTTACTGTTGTTTTTCTGCCCATATTTGTTCATTCAAGCCCCCAAGGTTTCTCTCATCTGTTGGCTTTGTCCGCCCTTTACAAAAACAAGCATGCTCAACCTTGTTCTCTCACCTTGTTGCTTCAAACCAGATCAGTGTATTCATGTGACGACCTGTTTACCCTCAGAGCCTGTGAATCCTGCTAAAAGCTCAACAACTCATGTTGGGATGCCGCTGAACCTCGGTGCCCCAAGCTCTGGTCGTCACCCAACATTTCAGCTGCAATTCATGTCACAGTCAACTCAATGGCCACGATCTCCAAAACAGCAAACAGTGTAACATAGCAGGACTTAACATTCCTACCTGCCTTTTTTCCTTGTTTGTCTATGTTTGTCTACTTATCAGGAGGTCCATTTCATCCTCTAGTGCATGTAATGGCCAAACAAGAGTGACACACAGTGGTTAGCACTGTCTCTTCATAGCAAGATGGTCGCTTCCAGGCCTGGAAGTGAACCAGGAGCTCTCTCCATGTCTACACCAGTACCGTAAACGCTCTAAATTGTCTGTAGGTTTGAACGTGTGAATGGTTGTATGTGCTTCATGGTGTGATGAGCTGGCAACTCGTCCAGTGCGGACCCTGACGTTCACCCCTTGACAGCTGCAATCAGCTCCAGCACAACCGCGACCTGTAAACCGAGCAAGCGAGAGATGATGAATGAATGAATGAATGAATGAATGAATGAATGAAAATACAAACAAATGGATTTTATTTCACAAATTTGCACCAACAGAACAAGTCTTTACGACGGCAACAATGCTCCTTGTTTGGGTTCCCCAAGGTGAATATCCCAGACAGATGCAGACAGAGAGGCAACAATGAAAGATGGAAGCAGGGAAGTTCTGGGAGGAAATACTTGATTTGAGGTATTATTTGATGAACCTTGAACTTGTGCAGTAATGTAAACAGTGGGACCATATAGGGAGCAAACTGACTCTTTTTTTTTCCCATTGTGTGCGCGGTGGGTTATAATTTCAGCTGTGAGTCAGCTCCAACCGTAACGTAACCATCTTTGTGCCCAAACTTAACCAGACCTCTCCAGACTTTAGGTTTGATCTGTCGACATATTTGCAGATGCTTGTCACAGCGCATAAGGACTCTTGTATCAAGTCAGCTTCCAGATGATGATGCTGTACTGGCACTCTTTCATTTTTCATTGCTGGCAATCATAAAGGGACCATATAGTCTTTGTATTGGTGCTGTAACAATTACGCTTCCAGTTTTATTAAAATTCAGGTGCTTACTAGTATATGTGTGTGTGTGTGTGTGTGTGTGTTCGCTGTTGAGAGCTGCGCATTGCCACCTGTCTGCCAGGCACTGCTGTGATTTGTTTAAAACCTGGCAAGCCAGCCTCCTCAGTGGCTCCCCGGTCCCTCAGCCGCCGTAAGGCCATCAAGCCTGGCATGCTAATTCCAAAACCTGGAGGGGTGAGTATGAGAGGGGTCCCTGAACAGTTGTGATGGGCTGCCATGTTGGAACAAGGGTCTGTCTTTGCCTGCAGCAATCAAAACCCTAGCCTTTATGTGCACACACCCTCCTCAGTCTGATGGCACTCTGTTTCTCTGAATGAAATCCAGCTCCCCCCCCAATTTTGTCAGCAGCTTCTCATTTAATTTCAGTTTCTCTGTCTGAGATGTCATGAAGATTTGAAGGATATTTAGTGGTCATGTAATGTGGACGTGTGTTCTGACAAACTTTATTGTATAGATCTCAGCTTGTTTGTATGCATACCGATGCCTCAGATTATTGAGATCATTCTTGAAATAGGCATTTGGATGTCAGCCCCACATTTTATGACTCTGATCAACAAAGAGACTCAAGCAGTGACACACACTGACAGAAAGAAGCAAATATTGTGACTGGCTGTCAGTTAATGCTGCAGTTCAAAGTAGCTGACTACTTGTCTTAAAATGGCATCAGTTTTGAACATGGTCCCATGTAAAGACATGTTAAATGGTTTTGATCTGGAAGGGTTCATGCTGCACACGTTAAATGCATGTTGATCCTATTTGCACGGCACGATTAAGACCTTATGCAAGTTCAAATAATACCGCAGGAGGAATCACATTGCCTGTCACTGAAGTGACTGTTGAAGGTGGCTCCTATATTGGAGCTGTAAGTCTGTGTGTTTTGTTTAACTGCTGCCTTGTGTCTCTCGTCTCAGCTTAATTGATATTTTATTTTCTTCCCATTTTCCACACCAGAAGATTAAAACAAAAAAGGCTTTGCAGTTTCAGCGCGGTAATGCCTGGAAACTCAAATTGTGTTCTATCTCCAAAAAAAGGAAAATAAATTATAATAACCAATAACTTATCCTGCAATCCATATTTCCTTTTTCCATTCAAAACCAATCTTCAAGTTTATTGGGTTGGAATCAAATCCTTCCTCAAAAACACAATTCATGTTATGTTCGCACAATGCTTTAATTTATTGTTTTCTGGCGATGGAGACTTGAATGATTAAGTGTCCGAAGCAGCATTTATTCCCAAACACAGCGCTAGTGGGTTAGAAAAGAGAATAATAAAAGATGGTTAAATTATTGATTGGGACATGACAGGACTACTGCCCCTCTGGGCACACTTCATCAATATTTTCCATACAATTTAACCCAGCGCTGCCAGGACGTGTCTGCACATAAGCAGTCTCTGAAAGATGTTCTGTGCTCTGTCATTCACACGTGCATTAACACATCCTGCCCATCCCCCTCCCCCAAACACATACACACACACACTCACCGCAATGCATTATTGAAGAGTGGGTGTTATGGATGTCTATATTTCTACCATTGTCCCCCTCACATCAAATGCTCCAGAGCTGTACTAAATTACTAGTGTTATGTGAATCTGGAAGAAAGAAAAATCTGTGTTCTAAGTAAAGCACATGCTGGACTGAGTGTTGGGGAGTATAAATACGGGGGAACAAAGCAGTGGTGTCAGTGAGTCTTCCAGCTCATCCACATGTTTTCTCTCCATTAACTGCACTGCCAGCTGAAGCAGAATAAGAAGGCAAATCCCAACAGTAATAAGTCAACAACAAGGGATGCTTTGTTGTTTGGAGTCATGTGATGCTAAAGCCCCCCCCATACACACACACACACAAACACACACACACTACTACTATTGCCTTCTCTCACCAACTTTCACCATGTGGAAGCCGGATGAAATATTGGACGAGCTTCTAGGTGTTTTCATTTCTTCACAGGCATATATGCCGCATGTGGCACCTTGTAATGTGTTTAAATCCGTCAAAGCAGCGAGGGAGGCTTTTTGCGTGTATCTCTTGTTTGTTGTACAACAGGACTTACTGTAAAAATCAACAACAAAACAAAAAACCCTTGAACCTGCAGTAGCAGGACAACTTCCCACTGCTGTACAGCAGAGGCTATTCATTAGGCGAGCCCAGTTGAAACCTCTGTTTCCTCTGTGATGCCTGATGCCAAATAATCTACCTAGAGAAATAATGTTTATGCTCTACGTGTGTGTCCTCTAGAACCCCCAAATGCTATTCAGAACCTCGAGATGTATTCTTTGCCAAATACAGTACCACATTTGCTTAAGGTGATGATCCAGAAGCACACACATTGTCCTGCACAGTGATGATAATTGTTTTGTGAGGTCAAAATTTGTGTTACGTGTCTCAGCCAGAGTGGACACATTATAACACTGGATAGAAACAGCAGCACAAGTTATTATTTCTGATGCATTCAGAGTCTTAACAAGGCTTGTTTGGTACTTGTTTGCTGGTGATTGGGTGATAGAAGATGTATGTCAATTACATTATGTTAAAGGGAGATGTAATGCTGTGTAGTCTTGTCACAAAAGAGCTTTGCTCAAACATCGCAGAAGCTCTGCTGAAGGGGTGCATGTAATATTTAGTCCGTTTCAGACTTTCATTTGACCAGTCTATGGCGTCCATCCTTTTTGAAAAAAATACCCCATTTATTTTATTTCTTGAGGCTAAATTGAGCATCTTCCGACTTCCTTGTTCACTCTTTTATTTCTACAGATTATGCAAATACGTGCTGATGGCGCCATGAAATAATGATGGACTAGATTAGCACACAATGCACAAAGCTAATATTGGTAAGATGCAGGCTTGTGTTATGTGTTCCCTGAGGGAAGAATATTTGGGTTCATATTATGTAATATTCAACCCATGAGACACTTATCCTGAGGGGTAGTGTGTCCCCAGTACACGCTGATGGAGAGGCTTGTAGACAGTTAGCTCTGTCCATGGATTATTAACAGTTGTGTGAAAACACACCGTAAGCAGTAGGCTGGGACAAAAGGATCAGACATGAGGCACACAGGTTATTTGTTCTAATGGGAAATGATGTTTGCAGCTGTTCCATCAGTGTCACACACTAAAATACCTTTGAAAGCTGGATTTATGCTTCTGTGTTGAAGTGACCCCGTGTCCGACCCCAGATGGGTTCCCTACATGCCACGGTGTTTAGTTTTTATCAGTTATAGGTGGTTTTCTTTGTTTACTTCAAGCGATAGCCACTGAAAGTGAGCAGATCTTATTACTGCAGCAACTGCAACATGATTCGCTTTCTCAATCATAAATTGTCTTTTGGACAAGTCACGTGACGTCACGGTCCAATCACAGTTGTTGCTGCCTGTGGAGGTCCAGGTGGCCCCGACGCGTAGTTGTATTTCTGGAGAGGTGCACAGCAAGCTAACTCCAGCTTCAAGGTGATGGATGTAAATTCATAAATATACAGTTGAATAGACGTCTATGCGTAGAGAACTCCTCGGTGTCAGTGTCAGAGTTCTCATTTAACATGAAATTAAGGCACACAATGACCTGAACCCCCTTATGTTCCATGCATACTTCTCATTCATTCCATTAGAAATATTGGGGGTTTATTTATTCATTGCCTGCCAAGAAGCAAAGTCATGGAGCCACCACCTGCATTATAATGATGCCACTTTCAAGGTTACTTACCCGCTACTGCATGTGTCATTTTCAGCAGGCCACAGATGGCATCCACTGCCCACTGCTTTTTGCCAGAAGTAGACCACATGTACAATGCAGTGCTCAGATGCATGACATCACAGGAAAAAAGTAATTAACAACCACAAAATGACTTCACATATCAATAAGGAAATGGTACAAATGGTACATCCACTCATGATTTTTATTTTTTACCAGATATGTTTAATTTTTTACACACACCCAGTCAGTTTATTCACTCTAGCATTGGTGAAATCAGTGCTCATATTCCACACACATTTTCAAATGTTCAGTGGGACAAACATAGTCCCAAATAAAAGTGATGATAGTGATGACATCCTTGTCAACATCCTTGAAGCTGAGGATGTAATAAATGTCGAGGAGCACAGGAAGAAGAGAGAAATGAAAAGTGTATAATTGCAAAACAGAATGCAGTGGAAAAAAGCATCTGGTCAAAACATTGTGTGAGTGGCTCAGTCAAGTTAATCAGGGAACATGTTTGGTAGGTCAAACTATGCCTGTCATAATATACGCTTCCCTCCACCTTCCATTCAGCACAACTAGGAAGCAGATGAAACTGCACTGCTTTGATCGCAGGATGTATAAGTGCTTGAGGGAAGGAAGTGAACTTCAGGAGCGTGTGCAGGACTGTATCTCGACTTTAAAAGCCTAGATTAGACCCAGGGGCACAGTTTGTATATATATACAGCCTCTTCACTCATTCTCTCAGTTCAAGTATACTAAATGTGGAAAAATCATTCAATTAATTATGCACACAACCAGGAATCATGAGGTTAATATTATTGTTTCATCTTATTAAGGACTAATTCTGATTTTACCAATGCTGCTTCCATCAGAGTCCAGCCCCACTTGGATTTTCTGCATCTCAAAGGAGGTTCCGTTAAAAGCCTGAGCTGAGCTGCTGTCAGATTTTGCTCTGTTGGAAACACATTCCGTAAGAGTTATGTTTAGTATATTTGTTCATTTTAAAACTGTGCCACTACATTCACAGTGTGTAATGATCGCAGTCAAGGAGCGGCTTGATTTGTATGTGCTGGTATTAGCTTCTAGTTTTAAAGAAAACAGACTGTTGGAGAAAGTTAAGACATTCCCATGAAGAAACACATCATCTAAGAGCCATTAACAGTTGAACTGGAGTTGAGGCATAGAGACTGTGTACCTGATTCAAATATTAATCTGCATGATAAATTCAGGCTAAAACCTGGATTCTTTGGCAAAATGATTTATATTTGTACTCGACAGAGGCTCCTCAGATGCTCCAGTCCTGCTCACGTCCTTCATCCTTCTCTCGGGGACAAGCTAAAGAAGTCTTTTTTTGCTGCACTCACACAACCTCCATTGTAATTACAGAGGCTTTTCTCAAAGCTGCTTTTGAAAGTCATACGCCAACTCGGTTTGATCACACCTCACCCAGCTAACTCCCTAGGATGTGAGATTGTGGTTGCAGCCACCGCCGCCAAACCCTGCGCCTGTTGCTCCTGTTTTTGTGACTGCTTTGGTGAGCATCAGGAGTTACATGATACTGACCCTGTAAATACAGCATGACTAAATAGCGAGTAATGAAAGCCTTGTCTGGTTTCTGTACAAACAGCTTATCCCCCAACCTGGGCTTATACTGTAACATGTCGATGGGTGATAGGAATCTCCTCAGGCTCCTTCATCCCCTTCTCTGGCAGTCCACGATTCACGTTGTTTGCTTTTGTGTGCTGCTCTCTCCAGATATTTAGGTATTCATCGCTCTTATTCCTGCTTCCGTAGGGTCTTGTAACCGAGGCCTGCCTTCCCCAGAGATGAGAGACAGAAAGAGATGGGAAGGGAAGCGGGGGGGGGGGGTGCTTATGCTTATCGGCGCTAAACACCTGATAGTCGGCAGCTCCCCAAATGCTATGAATAACTCTACTTCTATGTGTGTTTATTAAGCAGCAGGAGATTTTCTTTTTCTTTTCAAAAGCCAGGCAAGGGGTGTGTGGCGAGAGTGTGTTTTTGGAAGGGTGGGGATACACAAGGATGCCTCATTGTGTACTTTTCATTGCAACATCGCTGCCTATGTAATAAAAGGAAAAGTCTTCATGTGTTACTGGTGTAGGAGAGCAGCGACAGACTGCCACACATTTTCTCTGATGCAAACAACACGTTCTATGTTTAAAACGAGCGACTGTGTGTAATGAAGGATTTATATGTGGCATCAAATTATCAGGCAATGAAAAGTAAATGGCTCCTTGGAAATAAATCGTCAGCTCATATGCAAATAATTCTGGACATTGATTTTGTTAAAACATTATTTCCTCACTGTTGCTGATATTGTTTCTTAATGTATCTGAAAGTCACACGAAGATCATCTGTAGCTGCTTCCTTAAGTCACAGAGCCTACTTGCAAGAAAATCCTTCTTAAATATTAATGTTTATGATTCAAGACAGTAGTTACTTGCTTATTCTGCACGCAGGACATCTACACAAGGGGCAGCAGTCACGAATGAAAACCAGATAGGGATACAGTGACATGTTTCTGGGTATAAATTATGCAGCAGCATTGGTCTGCATTTTGCAGCCCAGTGTCTGGAGCTGAAATAGGTTGTCTGATGTAGTGCATGACGCTGTTTGGTAGGTCACACCTAACAAACATCTGTCGGAGACAGAAGGAAGCACCAAAGTCACCCTGCAGTTTGACTCAAAGTGATTCAACTTAAAGCACATGCTTGTTATGATACCAGCAGCTGAATATATATTTAGGTGTAACACTAGTATTTGTACAAAATCAGTAAGTAAAATAAAAAAGGTTTGAACTAATGTGACTCAACTGATCATTATTAGTGATCTGATGTAATATCCTCGGCCTATATGCAAATAACCATGATTTCTGGTTATGTATTTATTTTTCATTTTACATTCAGACATTTCAGTCAGATGATGTTCCAAAAAACCCCGACCGCATGGTAACTGTATATAAATGCAGTGATTCACATAGTAAGGTTGAAACAGACATAGAATAAATCCCCTTCTTGTACCTGATGTGGCAGAATAATAAATATCCTAAACAGCCTTGGAAAAATAGAAATACATTTCTTTATACTTCATGAACGTATGTGCTCAGCTGATGAAGTGGAATCCTGCGGAGGAGAGGGAGACAGTCCACAAGGTTTTTTTCTAATGGACATGTGTTTTTAAATTGGCACCAGTGACACGACACACCGCTTTTAACTGCACCTGATCTGTCAACTCTTATGAATTACAATTAGCCCCTAATGCCGATTTAATTACACATGGTACATTTGGGACACTGGCCTGTGTCTCTTGGTCTTCATATTGGTAGGATTTACGAAAAATAATAATAGGGATAATACAAACTACAGTGACGCTGCAGATACAAAGGGGGTTTGTCATCAAGCGTCCCCCCCGCCCC